>VDFB02037747.1:0-12709 GCA_007258455.2 Sequoia sempervirens | reverse complement strand
GCTAATAAATTTAGAAAGGACTAAAACTTTTTAAGAGTTCTTATGTTGTCCATCTTTTGGAAAGGACCTATAGATATACGAGATTCATCTGTCGAGGCGTGGTGGGAAATGGAGAGAACGAGTTAAAGTCATATGATTGCTGCCCCAGTTGCAACTCTGTGAGAAGGCCCATTTTAGAAGAGCACACGATGCCTTTTTAATGTACATTATAAGAATACTGCAAGGAGGAACGCATCAAAGGCTAGCCCATGAAGCTAAGAGCCTAATCAGCAAGCACGGATCTTGGTTCATCCAATTTCCAAGATTCACTTACATAAGAGTTCAGGGATTCACAGGATGTCCTTATCGACTCCCGATCCATCCCACTAACAGGATGGTCTTGCTTGAAGTTTGAAGACAATTGGAAACATACCAAGGCCTCCAGAGAACAAAGCAAAAGGCACCTATCACCTTTCCGTTCTTCATTGGAAATATGCAAGAGTCTTGTCAATTGGCACAGGCAATTGAAGGTGCCAGGTAAGAAATGCAATGGTACCCTTTCACATCTTACCGGTCCAAAGCAAACTTTGATCCTCACCACCACATTGGGGTCGTGAATGGAGAGAAGTACAAGCATAAGGTAGACCTTGAGGACTTTTGGCCCAATGCTGCAGATGAATATGATGTTAGAAAAAGACTATGGTCCAGATTGTCAGTGAACTTGATCAGGGCAACTGAGCTCTTCCATGTCCAAGATCAGCTTGAGGATGATCGCCAATATATTCAGCCAGGCTTTGATGAGAGTAGGCCACTTCCTTCTATAAAATGGTCAGCACTTGAGCTTGCAGATTTGACCATCTTGATGAGGCTGATCGTCAAGTATTCATAATGGTGGGCAGATCAACAAATCCAAGAGCTACGACGAAGGAATGTGACTCTGAATTACAATCTAATGGATGAAGCGGAATCTTATTCTTCAAATGTTCGTGCATCCCAAGGGGATGAGCCAATCGAGAGCACCAATCCCAGGAAAAAAGGAAGGACACAGGGAAGAAGATTGTGGATGAGGAACCTACCTGAAAGAAGCAAAGATCAGAGCCTCTTCATTCTGCCATGTCCGAGAATATGAATGAGATATTGGATATTGATGAGTTATTGGGTGACATAAGGACTCCGCCCATTCATATCCCAACAAGGGATGACGAGCCCCCATCTCCCAATGGTACAGAAATATTGGAGACCGAGAATGAAATGGATGTCCTAGATGGTGAATTTCAAGAGGGAATGATTTCAGCTCTTAAAGGGGTTTAGGATATTCCATGTGTGCAGAATATTAAGGAAGAGGAAGGTATAGAGTAGCCTACTATTCCTGATTGGCTGAAGGAGACATTGAAGAAAAAAGTGCAAACAGACATTCCAGAGGAACATGATACGGCCGATGTCTTGGTCAAGTTAGAAACAATTGCTGTAAAGAAGCCCACCAAAATGCTTTCCACCATCGAGAGGGACGAAGCAGGCCACCGTACAATACAAATTGTTGTACCGACAGTAGACAAGTCAAAGGAGGATATTGCTCCTCAAAAATACACTATCACCACTGTCAACTTAGGCCCAACCACAAAAGGTCAAGAAGTAGAAGACTTAGACAATTCAGTCACTTCTATCAAGGCAAGGTTGGGAAAGGAAGTGGCAAGAAAAAGAGAATACAAACAAGAAGTTGAACGCCTAAAAGAGTATATTCAGCATTTGACCAATCCTCTTGATCAGGGCAGCTCAGCAGTTCCCCCATTGTTGAACTCTTTGCAAGAAACGATCAAAAATTTCGAAGAAGATATGACGACAACCAAAGACGCTAAGGAGTGGATACTCAACAAAAGCGAAGAAGTGGTTGTATTTGTGGAAAAACTGATATTGGCATATAGGCAAATTTCCCTTTGCTTTCGAGGATCGCATCTTTGGCAGAAGCATGGGACCATATTCAAAATAGAATTATTCCATGTCTTAGAGTGCTAAAAGGGGTTCTGAAGCAAGAACCAATTGATGGAAAGATTATTGCAGCAAGCGTTGCATATGATTTCAATAGCTCATATTGGGCGCTAATTGCGCAAAATGAAGTCTTGGAGAGGGTGAAGGCTAATAATATTAGAGCTGTGGAGTGGCCGAAGGAAATTCAAAACGCAATTCTACTTGTGGCTGCAGATGCACTTAAGAGGGACATTAATCGAGAAAACGACATGCAGCTTGAAAACTTGAAGTACAAAGTTCGAGAAATTTTCTTCGCCACCACTGGGCCGATCCTGAAACAAAATTTGACTAAGGCAACCAACTTCTTGTTCACCTGGCATGCCTTCCAACGACGAGAGTCAGAGTGGGAGATTGCTTTTTCTAAATGTGCGGATGATTTGGACATACTAGAATATAAGGCCAACATGCTACCACATGTCACATTGGAGGAGGTCAACGCAATAGTGTCCAGATTCATCGAATACATTGCCACTTGAGAGGATAAGGATGCGCCCCCTCAAAGATAGCCCCTCATGCCACTTGCTCTCCACCCATTGGTTGTTGATTGTTATTCTTGGAAACCCTATTTAGGGTTGATTTGTTTTATTCTCTGCCATTGATCTTGGATCAATCTCAGTCATTTATTTCATTTCAAAAACTCTATACAAATGCTCATTCTCTCATTTTCATTGTATGGAGAGAGTTTTATGAAATTGTTGTGTATAGCTACTTTGATAATAAAAGCTCATATTGCATGATTTTCTTTGAATCCTTTTGATTGTCAAGTGGTTGCATGGTTACATAACTCCCTTCAACATAGGATAGATTTAAAGTAGAATTTTGAGAAAAGTTAGAATAGAATTTGATTTGAATGCATGTTAGATGAATGAAAGATTGATATGGTTGATAATGGTGAAATTAGTTCATACCTTCATTAATTGAATGATTTTCAATTTGATGTGCAAGGTTAGTTTGAACTTTAAAATTGTTAAACTCGAATTCTATTACTTATGTTCATTGTTCAAATTGATGATGGTTTTGAGTAATAGAATACTCGTGAATCCCGTTGAAGATTGCACCATCTTTGTCTAGTTGTTGTAGTCATTGTACTTGGCAAAGCAAAGATTGGTTTGAATTTCGCCATCCAACACTTGTCTCTTGAGTTCATAGGATTAGTTTGGCATTAGTCTAGTCTCTCAAGCCCTTATCCCTTTTTATTCTTTTTTACAAAGATTGGAAACAATAGAATTTCACCACTCATCATCCATAGCATTCATAGTCCAAAGTGAAAAGTTGAGCGTAAGTCCCCGTTTAAATACCAACAAAACACATCAAACCAACTAAGACTATCCTATATGCATCACAAACCTTGGAGCCTACTTTGTGATCACTTAACTTAGCACATTGGAGTCTTTGTTCAAGAGAGAACAGGAAATTTTATTCGGTATTTTATTCTAATGTTGGTTAAGGTCACAAAACCCGCATCAACATAAATTGGCGCTAGAATAAGGGCCACGAAACAACAATGAATCACTTACAAGCTGAGGTAGTAAGCATGATGAAGTATGGTGTTACTGCACGAGTTTCCTTTTAACACACCCTTTGAACAACCAGAACAAGGACAGACAAACATTATTGATCAATTGTATTCACTAGCTTGGAAGTCACAAATAGACCACACTCAATTCGGACAAGCAAGCCGTGTTATTGCTAGAGAGGAAGAAAAGGGACGACAAATTGAAGAAGCAATTCAAAGGGATTTGATAAAACAAAGAATCAATCGTCTAAAACAAGCTTTTGATGAGATAGAACAATCTCTCGAAACCATCAAACAATCACCACCGGCCCATCCTCAATAAATCTAAGCTTTGCTAATATAATGAAGAATGGTGCTTCCAGGAAGCATTCCTAATCCAGGCCAAGATCCTAAACCAATACTACAACCAAATTTGGGTTTTCACGATGAGCAAGCAGATGTTACCACTGAACTGTATAGCCTAGAGTGGAAAGTAAGAAGAAACGCTCCTGACTGGTTTCCGATGTGCTTTATCCTTGAGGAAGAAGAAGAAAAAGCCCAACGTATTGAGGCCGCTATCCAGAGAAATTTGCTTATCGAAAGGTTTGAAGCCCTCCAACAATAGCAAAATCAACAAGCTAATCAACAAGCGAACCAACAAGTTCTTCAACAAGTAAATCAACCAGCTCTTCAAGCAGTTCTTGCGCATCCTCAACAAAACTGAAGAAAGACACGTTGGATTGAATCGGTTCTTTTTCACCAGATAAATTCGGAAGAGTTACTAGATCCACACCATGTTCATTCAAAGAATTTGTAGAACTATCACCTTACAAAAATAGACAGAAAAAGGAGACAGAAGCGTCACACGAAGGAACATCTAGTGCAGTTGACCCTAGTAAAGTAGTTTCACCCGATGAAGAGGTACCAAGTAGAGAAGACATTTTTGGTTTATTCCAAACCCCAACGCAGCAAACTCCAATCTTGAGCACTACTCATCAACAAGTTCCAATATTTGCACAACCAATTCAAATAAATCAACCAAACGTTCCAATGCCTTGGCGTCCTCAAAACACATCACCTCTCACTACATTTGCTGATTATAATGACATACCAAAGAATTAATAGCAGTTTTGCTCCAAGTTCCAGGTCGGTGATGTTAATCGGATAGCTAATGAACACATCAAAATTTTCAAAGATACTCTCCAAAACAGGGATATCCAACATAAAGATGTGGCTTGTCAATTATTCCCATACTCTTTAGCGGAAGAAGCATATTATTGGTATGTGAACTTACCGGATTGGTATGCCTCCTCTCCAAGCATTGTATGGATAACCGTGTCAGACTCCTTTGAGTTGGGATTGGTTAGACAATAGAGTTCTATTGGGTCTAGAGATGCTCCAGGATATGGAGCAGCAGGTGATCCGTATCAAGGAACATTTGGTTGCTGCACAAGATAGGCAAAAAAAGTATGCAGATGCACATTGGGCGGATCACCAATTTGCAGTAGGTGACTGAGTCTTTCTGCGAGTGTGTCTGCGAAAGAGTCTAATCCAATATGGAAAGGGCTCTAAGCTCACACCTCGCTTTGTCGGACCATTCGAGATTCTTGAGAAGATTGGGCTTTGCCGCCCAGTCTCTTACGCATACATGATGTATTTCATGTTTTAGTACTCAGGCCTTATCACCGTGATATATCTCACATCCTTGATTGGAATGCCTTATAGGTAGAGGACGGGCAGCTAGTTTTGGAGCCCATGGTCGTGACGCAGCACACAAGACTCACCCTCGGGGGTCGAGATATTGAGCAGGTTAGGGTCCAATGGGACCCTAGAGATAATACTTCAACTATCTAGGAGGATGCGACTAGGATGAGGGAGCTCTATCCCTATTTGTTCGCAGGCTTCCATGTGTAAGCCTGATCCTAGAGGGGGAAGATGTAGCACACCTCTGATTTACTTATATTTTTAGATAGTACTTTTACTTTGATAGACCATGGTACTATGTTGTTATTTGATCGCTAACATTAGAGCAATGATGGTTTTTATATTGTGATGTGATGGTACACTTTATCGATGATTACTAATTATGACATGCTTTCTGGTTAGCATATTTGTTTATTTGAGTTGATATTGTTATATGCTCATCAATAATTAATTGATGTTTTAGATTCGTTTGTTTTGATGTGACACTGTATTGGTGAAGGGAACGGGATTGCATCACTCGCTTGCGAGCGCCCTGCGATTCCTCGATTTTCTCTTCATGGTGTGTTTGATTCATGATTTATATATATGTACGACATATGTTTTGATTGCAGGTATAGGACAACTCCATCTGGATTCACAGGTTTGAGCGTGTCAATTGCCCATGGAATAGTTGATTGGGAGATAGTAACAGGGTTTTTTTGTCAAGCCACAACCCTAATCATAGTGTGTCATCAGTGCTTGTTTCGGTATGCTTTGTTGTTATGTTGTCTACGTTTGCCTTGTCATTTATTTATTTTGCAAGGTATGTTTTGTGGGAAATTAATGTTAATTAATGCGTATAATGGTTTTTAGTGATTATTTAATTAATTTCAATTAATGTTGTTAGAAGTTTTATATTTGATTTAATTAATTAAATTTATTTTATTTTGTAAAGTGATTTAATCTTTGTGATTAAATTTATTTTATAAAGTGATTAAATTAATTAGATTAAATTTAATTAGAAATCAATATGTGAATTATAAATTATTAAAATGCATAAATATCTTGTAATTACCTTAGAGGGAATATCTGTGATTTGGTTGAAAAGATATTTTATTTGTGACATGTGTTAAAAAAAAATTAAACATTGTTGTTGGGAATGAATTCTCGGAAAGAATAATTGCATTAACTGAAAGAGGAAAGAGGCTACTTCACGGCAATGAGAAAAGATATTTTTGAGAAGTTGTTAAAAATTGGAGGAGGTTGTTAATATTGGGGGTTGAAAATTGGGAAAAAAAGTTCTCGGGAAATTTTGGCTCTAGTTTTGTTTTCTTCTTTCTAGAAAAGTGGATAGTTTGGAAGAAGCTTTGGTAAATTGGAATCTGAAGGTGAAGCTCTAATTCAAACTTCAATTCTTCAAACATCTGTAACAGGGTCTTTATTGTTTTTATTGTAATACAAATTGGTAAAGGCTATTAGAATTAGTTATTGTCTTGGAAAGACTGCCTAAACAAGAAGAATATGTTATCTGTGTAGAAGCTTTAATATATTTTGTTAGTTTGAAAGACTGTTGTTTTTGGAAAATTGCTTTGAAAATTTTAGAACTTCTATAGAAATTGATTTTTAAAAATAGAATACCTAGAAGAATTTTATAGTGAAATCTATAAGCCTCTGTTGAAATTGTTTTTAAACAATAGAAATCCCAGAGGGAAAACAATAGAAGATTTGGAAAATCTTTGTAGGAATGGATTTAAAATCTTCCCGTATATATATATATATATAAGTAGCCGGTTCTCTGGGTTCTGGGGGCTGGGTCCTGGTCCTGGTTCGCTCCTAGTTCAGGTCCTGGTTTGGTTCACCTGTGGGTTCGACCAGGGTCCTTCATTTTTGGATTTGGTTCGCCCAGGCAAAACCCAAGAGAACCCGGGCAGAACCTAGACAAAACCTAGGCAAACCAAGACAGAACCTGCGTGCCTAGGCATCCAAAAAGTGTTTTTTTTTTAGCATTTTTTTAATGTTTTATGGAGTTTGACTTTGACCCACGCCCAAGGGAACCCTATAAGTGACCTCTAATCACTTCAAATACCTTAACTACCTCATTCTTATTCATTTGTTTTTCTCTTTTTGACAATGTCAAAGGCATGGCTGCATACAGATTAGGTGAAAGACCTTTCCTTTTAGTTTAGCAATGCATGGAAGATTCAAAAAGTATCCTTGATATTACAAAAAGATATGTATTTATACACTTCGATTGTGCAGTCACCCTTTGGTTCTTTCAGAGAAAAATCTGTGTATGCCACTGTTACATTGCACAGGTAAACAAATTTTGTATTGTGGAGCTATATTAAGCTACCACTTTCAAGACCAATGTAACAATGATACAAAATAATGTTTTAGATTGCAAGAAGACGTCAAAATGGCTAGTGTATAAACAAATTCTTATGATTTCTGAAGAATGTTGATAACTCTACTCAGTTGGCTTCTTTTTTCAAAATCATACAAATTGAACCCTCGCATCAACAATGAATATTTATCATGCATGTTTTAAATGACATTCAAGTTTATGGTGGTTTTGTTGTTTATATGATGTTATGTGATATTGTAATCCTAATTCTGAATTCATGCTTCTAGGCTGCATATATATATATATATATATATATATATATGTTTTTGTAATTTGTACTAACGAACCCAAGACGAACCGAACCCACCCCCCAAAAAATTTTGTCGAACCCGCGAACCCAAACCCGAACCGGCTACTTAGATATATATATATTATATTAAGCTTCCTATAGAAATCATTTTGGAAAAATTTATGTTATAAAAAAAAACCTGTTTGAAGAAATATCCGTACGGCAATTTTAATTGCAGGAATTTTTACTTTTTTTAAATTATAAGTTTTATTTATGTGGGGGAGGTTGTGGCTGTCCCCACAGCCGCCACCCCCATAAGGAGGCGGACTATGGAGGCAGCCTAGCGCTGCCCATGTAATGACCCCTTTTTAGTGGGAGCACTTCGACCTAAAACTTGCACTCAAAGTGTTCCTCAAGCAAACATTAGAAACGTTAAAGATCAATCAGTTTCAATGATAATATCTAATAAGATCAAAGATGACATAAACATTTCCTTCTTGTCAAAGGAGTACTTATTCCTTCCGTATCACTCTTATGAATGATCCTTCTATATAATTTTGTAAGTACATAGGGTAGCTATTAAACGTCTATCAAATCCCAAAGAGAAAACCATTTATCATACTAGAGTTATTATCACCTATAAGGCTCAATAATTGCTGCAAGCATCATAATTGGAGGATTGTAAATAATATCTATTCATATATATACATTATATTCATCAATCACCTATGATATGAATTACAATAAATAAACACCTGAATACACATCTTATCAATTATTAACATGTCCTTTTATCATAATATATTAAAGACTTTTGAATTAGTAATATATTGGATAATCAACACACTTAAATCCGCTATCCTTACCCTCTGTATACATAAGCGATTATGACTTGCATATATTAATATTTACCAATTACCAAAATGCATTTATTAGAATATGAATTATATAAACAGAAAAACATTTATATTTAATATATTTAGATTTGTTATATATATATATATATATTTTATATATACATATATAACATGTATGTCAAACATTACCCAAACTCTATACATATTAGACATATATTTATCATATATATATACTGCCTTGATCAGTCGGCAGTGGCTTACCTTTCTGCATTGGTCTTTCCTTCTACACCTGCCACAAATAATCCTCTATTTCTTTTTACTTCCACCTGACCTCCTTACCCACTATTTCTCCCGAATATCACTCTTTTAATAGCCCTCCCTGCCAAGAGACATATCCCTTTGTTGACTAGGGACGTGTCCTCCATGCTGCCCTTTGGGAAAAGATTCCTCAGAAAACATACTGCTTACTTTACCCAATACAATCGCTGCAAATACTGAAGACAGTTGTGGTTTTTAGGAAGCGCTTCAAGCTTAATTAGTTAGGAACCGGTTCATGAAGTCATTTTCTATTTATTATTTGTCTATTATTTTCCTTTGTGAATTTCTTTATTATTAAAGTTTATATTATATATAATGTTCATGATATTATTTATGACAATATATTATTGTTATTTTGTATATTTGTATTTTCTGTATTATATTTTATGTTTTATGTTTCTTAAAAATATATTTGTTATTATTATTATTTTATAATGGGTTTTGGGGATTATATCAATTATTTTATTTTGACAATAACATTAACAATGATGATAAAGAGTATTATATATATATATATTGATATTGCTTAATTATATTATAACATCCTTATATGAGTTTTATTTATTTATTTGTTCCTCGATACTTTGTATCTTAGTGTCACCATTTTGGGGGACATGACAACACACCACAGGCCTGTGCCCTTCAATGGGAGCCAGCGCTGCATATACGGCAGCTTTTGAAACTTACGTCCGCACTTTTATAAGTTTGCTTTTAATATTTTTTAATACAGTTTTTAAATTTAAAAATATAATATATATTTCGTAATTGTTTGGAAAATTGTATTTAACTTTTAAATATTTAAATAATATATTTATATATGTATAATTATATATAAATACATATATAAATATATATTTAAATGGATATTTTATTATGATAAATGCATGCAAATGCACAAAGTAGATAATTTTCAAATGATATGATATGAAAGAGGAAATTGGTTTTTATTAAAATGTAAATAGGGAAATTGGAATTAAACAATTAGATTTAATTACTTTATTCCCTGTAAATGAAAATTATATTAAGTTGGTTTATTTCAAGCAATGTATTATTGTCTTCTTGAAATGGAAATTGGATTTAGGAAATCCTAATGGTAGATTTATTTCCTGTTTGAATTGTTTATTAAATTATGATTTCTTTTGTTCTCGTAAATTTGGGAAATTGGATAGTCATGTATGTAAGTTTTCTAAAAGATGTTTTATGAGGGGGTTGTTGTGATTTATGATTCAGCCCTTTGATTTCCCTTGGGTAGTGCACTTGGTTGTAATTCAATTAATAACCCAGTTACTACGAACGGGGATGTGTTGCCTCTTGCATTATGGTTGATATTTATTATCGGTTTTTGTGCACTTTGCCTACCCTTGGTTTCTAGATTAGATCCTTGTGTTGTCAATAGGGGAGTGGCTCTCAATGGGGGTCGGCACACAAAGTAGCGCCAGGGTAACCCATGCAGCTTTGTGATGACACTCTTTCTATGACAACAGTATGTATTGTGCAATTGATGTACTTGATTCTTTTACTCTGGAAGCAATGTAACTTTTATGTATGTATTGCTCTTGTATTGTCATGTCCCCGTTTTAGCTGACACTGTTTGTCAAGGAGTTAGCCTTTAATTTCGATCCTCGTAGGCTGACAGGGTGTGCAGAGGATCATCGGAGGCAGTTACTCGGTGTTTGGTAGCTCCAGTTTGCAGTTGTGTCAGGTTGGGCCTTCGCAGAATCTTCCAGAGAGCTTTTTCAGGAACTTTCTATTTTTAGAAAGTTAGGTCAGGCGGAAGCTGCTATTTCAGGCAGGGCACCTGGTTCAGCCATTCAGCTCAGAGTCGACCCAGTTTAGCAGTTTGTTGATCAGACGGAGAAATAAGGAGTATTTAATGATTTATTAAATATTTAATATTTTGACTTTATAATAAAGTCACTTTATTGAAATATTTAAATATTTAATTAATTTGGCAAATTATATAGTATTTCTTATACTTTATAATATTGAGTTAATATTTGATAAGTGAATAAATTATAATTCACTTAAAAGGATGCCAATTAATTATTGATTATTTCTCCTAAGTTCTAAAGTGAGGATTAAATCATTTAATTTAAATGATTATTTTAAAGGAGTTGGGTCGAATTTTTCAAAGGGGATATATATTCTCAGCAAGGACAAATCGAACCATTATGAAATGTTATTCTAATTTGTCTTTATTGCTCTGAGCATTGGAGTTTGCAAACCTTAGGGTTTCTGGCAGACGATTGTTTCTGGAGAACGAAAACTCTTCAGAGATTAGGCAGACTGAGACTGTGAAATACCAGTTTAAGCTTGCATCTGGGTGACTTCATTCAGGAGTTACAGTTGGATTTATTGACAGATTCATCAGACTTTAGCAGAGATATTCATCTACAGTTGAGGCGAATTTATCTGAGATCATTCATCAGAGTTGGCACAATTTTCAAGAAGTCGTACTTCATTAAATGCTGCTGCTGTCAGGCCGTACAGTACTGTACCAGCAAGGCCGTACTTCTTCATCATAGGGAAATACTTCATCTCCTTCAGCTTATATCTTCAGGATCTTGTGCGCCTAGGTTCTCTGGGGCTTCAGCATTGTTTTTCAAGCCTGGATATTGCATCTTCCATACAGCCGTACCATATTCATTTGTATCTGGCGCCTGCAAGAAGGAAATCAGGTTTTTTATAATAAAGCTGTATTCTCATTCATATATTATTATTTCTCTTTGTAAACGCTCTGGAAATTGAAATAAATGATGCGCCTTGGTATTCTGAGCATTTTCTATGTATTACAATGCACGTTTGAATTTATATGAATTTATTAGCAATTTCTAGCAAAAATCGCAGCATTTCATTTTGTCTGGAAAACCTCAAAAATACAAAAAACCAAAAGTTGCAAAAAACACAAAAAACTTCAGTTGGGTTTCGATTTGAGAACCACTCGTATTTTGGATAGGCTAGAGACGTTCAAGGATTAGACACAACATGGAAGCAATCTGATCAGCCCCTCAAGATAAGCTATTGGACATATTAAATGAATGTAGGATCTAGAAACTAATGCATCACATATACAAGCATCTATCATTGAATGATTTTTCTGTTCTGATATTCAGAAATTGCTAAGTGTTACTGCGAAGTGAATACATCACCTGATTGGCTGTATATCTCCATGTATTCCTTACTCGCCTACCTGAAGTCCCTATAGAATGCCTCCTTTCTTTCTCCCTATTTCTATCCCCCCTGATCATCCCCTTATATCATCTGAGGAGTCACGTCTTTTTACCATACCCCTGAAGTCTATCGTTTATTACTCCCTTGATGATTAATCGTAGTTTCTTTTATGCTTTATGCTCCCATCATGTGCGGATGAGGAGAGTCTACAAATGCTTAGTTAAATATCCTCTTAAGTTTCCTGATAAAAGTCAACTAATATAGGCATCGATTTATTTGTTTGAAGGGTTGTGACAGATGATGTCTTCGATTCATAATATTAATTGTTTATTATAAGTTTTATGATAATTTATTATCTATGTTGATTAAGGCAGTATTTTGAATTGCAATCTCCTATATTCATATCTAATGCTTATTTGAATTTAGTTGTTGATTTTACATTAATTATCATATCATATAAAAAATCATATTTATAATAATAATGTTAATTTATTTGACATTATAATTATAATATTATCTCACATAATTATGATAGCAATATTGAGATT
>VDFB02037746.1:0-61545 GCA_007258455.2 Sequoia sempervirens | reverse complement strand
AGAGAGCGAGAGACTTGAGAGAGGGAGAGGGGTTAGGAGGGAGAGAATTGAGAGAGAGATAGAGGGGGGAGTAGGAGAGAGATATAGGGTAGAGGGAAAAAGGGTTTAGGGTTTAAGGTTTAAGGGTAGAGGGGAGAGAGGGAGTCATATAGAAGTCTTTTAAATATTGATTTGGTAATTGGATGGAAATATTCTATTTCCATTTTTGGTATTTTTTGTGAATTAAATTGATGGCAACTTTATTTTTTATTTGCATTGATTTATGTTTTGAATGTGTGTGCAATAAGTTTATAATTAGATAATAATTTTAAAATTTACATAATTTCCCATGGAACAAATATAAGTTGTATATAATTGTATATAAGATTCTTTAACTTAAGAATTCCATGAAACAAATATAAGTTGTATATAATTATAATTTAGTCAAAATGATTTTTAAAAATTTCACTAGGTTTCAAATAAGTATTAAAAGCATATATATGGGTTTACATGCAAGAAAAAAAAGTGAGATGATTCTATAAGTGTAACTTTGAAATTTCAAATGAAATTAAAGATTCTTGAACTTAATAATTCCATGGAAAAAATATGTACATATAATTGTAATTTATGCAAAATGATTTACAACTATGTACAAGTTACTATAAGTTCTCACTTGAACATGTATAGGGTTACAAGTGAACTTGAAACAACCTGCTCTTCAATAACATGTAATTGTTTTTTATGATCATCACTATCTAGTCTCCATTTTCTTCAGCCACGTGCATGTGGAACTGCATGAAGATGTAGGGCGGTAGCAATTATTAAGTGACTATATTGATAAACCTTGTTATCAGGTTGATAGTCAACAAAATAAGTCCCATGCTAAACAAATTTGACTTGTTTTAGATATGTCCCTTGCACTACAACTGAACCTGCATGGTAAACATGAACCTAAGGTAAGACATATGAACATGTACAACATTTTCATGCTCAAGGTTTGTACAATATATATTTAATGTTTATAATGTAATGTGCACATGTGAACACAATTTATATATAATTTTAAATTCAAACTCACCTGTGGGAAATAACATTCCATCACTTGTTTCAGGTTGTGTTATCTTATTCCTCTATTTTGTGTAGCAGAATAAATTATAGCTAACACCTTCGATGTTTCCAGGCTTTCCTATGACTACAAAAACATCTCTTTTACACCAAATTTACACAAAAAAAAATATAAAAAAATTAGAAATGTCTCTAGACTTTAAAGATCATTAACTAGATATATATAATATTTAAATTATTGAAAACTTACACATGTACCTTTTCTAACCAATCTTGAAATATGGTCATAATCAATTGAAATCAAATGAATGTATTAAAATATTTCTTCCTCATTTTCATCATATGTTTCTAAAACAACTAGTGGCACTGTATCCCATTTACCAACATATCTAAGTTCTTGGTTGTTGCATGCATGATCAGAGTTTCCCGCAATGCACTTAGTGCAAAAACAAGAGTAATCCCTTGTGTGTAATGCCCATCCATGGTGACTATCTGAACTCCTAACACAATGCAAAGATCTTGTTTTTTCTACCCTCTTGCATCCATGCATTGATCTTGTTTTAAAACTTACATGTCCACTAGCAACAAATTCATCCATAGAGTCATGCCGATGTACACGATTTGGACCAAGGTTAGGAGTGACATGAGGTATGTCCACCTACAATATATATACTTATATATAAGTACATGAATATTTAGTTAAAACTAAAATTTTAAAATAATTAAAAAAGAATTGAAACATGCACATGCACACATCCATGCACATCATTTGATATTAGATGACCTAAGTCCTCTGAAATGGTTGCCTCCACCATATCCACCAAATGGTCAAGTGATGAATCAACATCTGCATCCATCTAATCGATCCCATGTCATGCCATAAATGATGAGTGTATAGGACTATGTAGCTGATATGGCATCAATGATGATGAACCAAAACCAATGAACATCTTAGTAAAATCCATAGTTTGTGCAACTGTTGAATGAACTGCAGGTGGATCCCGACATGCACTAGTGCTGGGCTAAGAGTGATGGGATCCTGGAAGTGAACGGGCTCCGTGTGCCAAATGTTCTCTGACATGCTCTACATCGATCCCATAGTCTAATGCAACAAAGGCATATGCCTCCAAGAGGCCCTTAGCCAAACAATGCAAAGTCCTACATGCCATATCTCCTGTAAGTGTGTCAAGCTTTATGGGAGTAGGTATTCCTGCCACTATAAAAGGATCCTTGGTGGTCCACTATGCTAAAAATGGTGTGGATTGGGAGTGTCTAGACATCAAATACTTACCTACATGATTAGCATAAATCATAGTGGTGGTAGCTGCAATGTCACCTATAGTGTCAATTGCTTCCTTTTGGGAAGCAAAAACAACCTCATCTGCTATGGGGACTAGAGCTGAGGTGAGAGCAGGAGACCTTTTGCCAACTAATACCCTAAACAATGGGGATGGTCTATCTGCTCGATGATAGGTGGGCCTATCAACAATCCTGCCACACCCCTAATCGACATATGGTGGAATTTTCAAGTAGTTGACTTTGAGGCCCAAATGGACCTCAACATACAACTACTGAACAAAATATAATGGAATCTAGTCATTATTTGGGTATTGACCATGTGCTGTTAGAAATTATGGGTAGATCAATGAGGCCATAGCACGATCAACACATCTAGTGACTTGGTATCCCCTAACCTTTCATACATTTTGATAAAATGGAAAACAAGTGTTTTTTATCATTTCTTTGGTCACACTATCTTGTATTTGTTTAAGGGGAACCTCACCATGTACTTCTTCCTACATGCAGGAAAGAATAGAAACTACTCTATTTGGGGAAAAGGCACTAGTCCTCTCAAGTTCATCTCTTAGTTTTCCTAGACTATGTAATATTGACATGCATGGTTCAAAATATATCCCTAGGTTTGCACCCTATGCTAATGAATCTCTCAATTTCTTAATCTCATTAGTGGTATTTGCAAAAAAAGATTCTGGAGGTGGAACATCTGCATTTTCCATGTTATATATGTATGCACACCTAAAGGAGAAATGAGACCTTGGTAAATAATATATCTAGATATAGGGAATAGAAATCTAAAATAGTTCTAATAATTCATCTACTCATCAATAATATTTTCATACCATTAAAAAAAAAGTTCATCATCTATCATAGTTTTTAATAATCAAAACATTCAAATTACTAGATTGCACAAACATAATCTAAAACATTTCTAAAATTTAAATTTACAAGTTTGCACTCTAGTACAAAATGTGCCATTAAAGACTTAAAAAATCATGATAAAGGTTGCATCTAAGATTTATTTCCTACAACTAGTAATAAAGGGAAAGCATCATTACTTAACATTGGTGGCCATGTAAAATCAATTTAGTCATTATTGAAGGTACAAATAAGAGAAGAAAAATAGAGAGATGATAAGCTTGTAAATATGATTTCTAAATTATTGAAGCAATATTTTGATAAAGAGGAAACCAAAAAATTAGAAATAAAATTCCTCATATCCATAAAGAAAATTTGATAGGAGGAAGGGACACATGCACATAATATTTATCATGAAAGTAAACATACAATGTATAAGAACATGATACTAAGGAACAAAGGTTTCTTATAAGTACACGACAAACCTTGATGAAGATTTAACCCTAGTACAAAAAGAAATAAATAATAAAAGAATAGGAGAAAATGAAGATTTAATCTTTGTACATGTTTTTTCTATTACCTCAAATCTTATAGATAATATAAAATCCTCCATATGAAAATATGGTTATATTTACTCATTTAGATAATATTAATAATTATTTTATTACTCTTATTTTTATAAATTTCTTGGAGATTATAGTAAAATAAATCATTTTTTACATTTTTTAAAATTAAAAAAGTTGCCTATACAAATTCTACAACTAGATATAATGGACTAGCTTTGTATAATGATGCACAATGATCAATCCTTGATTTTTCAAATCATTGATGAAATATGGAATGATGCACATAATTGGTTGTAGATCCAAGTCTCCCAAAAGAGGAAGAAAATGAATGCTTTATATTTTTATTAATAGACTATATTAAGTGTTACCATTGTTAATTATGAATTTTAATACTAGTTTAAATGTAAAAGGTAAAGAATCTCTTAGCAAAAGAGCTATTGATTGTATGTTTATAAGATCTTATGAGTCTATTGATTATAGTATTTACAAGAAGTAAAGTTGGTAACATGTAACCATAATTGAGCACTTTAATTTATTTAGAAGGATGCTTTTAATAGAAGCTAGTAATTAGAATGATAAACATGATATGCAATTTGATTGATGAGTATATGATAGATTATGCGATTGACTCTAGTGTTTACCCATGTTATAAATTACTTTAAGTTATTTATAAAATTAAGGGCTTAAGTTTGACATTATTTGTCTTTATGCATTAGATGATTACCAATGAAGATGTCCCTTATAAGGTTCAATGTAATGATGGAAAATAAAGATGAAAAGTATTGAGGACCTATATTTTAATTTAATGGCATAATAAGATAACCCTTTGCTAGCAAATGAAAAATTGTATGTGCTTCACTGTGTAATTATTGAAATTGACACCCTATGTTTTGATAGAAATTAGGATATATGGATTGAACTAAATGGAGCTATATCAAATTATTTAAGAATAGTAGATCTATTATAAGTGACATAAAGCCTCAATGTCTCATTTGTATTAAAATATGGGGATGATGTGGCTATTTTAAGGCCCAAAATTTTATGTGTTAATAGCATAAACATATAACATTTTTTTTTTGGGAGTTTGTACCAAATACCTTTTTCCAAACACATCTTTTGTTTAAAATACCTTGACCTATGAATGAAATTAAAAATATCCTCGTAAAGACAATCAAGGAAGGTCTTAATGCCATATGTGGCTTCCTTTGCCTATTATATAAAATTCAACTAAAATAGCTTTTAAGAAATAGTTCCACAAAATTAGAGGGATCCAACATGTTTTCAATTAATTTAAAATTATTATTTTAGGATTTTTTAATTTTCAAATTTATATAAATTTTTTACATTATTTTGAATTAAAATGATAATAGTGCTCCATAAATTACACAAAATTGAATGTTATTAAAATTTTGGTTAAAAAGTAAGAAGGTTAACCTTTAAAGCAACTGAGGAAGGTATTTCTACTACAAGTGGTTTATCTGTGAAGGGCTTGAAGTCTCATAAAGAAAGTAAATACAAGAGGAAGGAACATATAGATGATTTCCTCACAACTATATATAAATGTTTCTACTTGATTATTTATTTCATCCTAGAAGGAAAAGTTATAAATGTTGTTTATCCTATCACTTTTATGTTATAAATAATCTTAGATGCATGTGAATTGTTAGCTTCCCTTTTCATTTAATCATGTAATTTAAGAAATCTATTATTAGAGTTGCACATGGGAAAAAAATGAGCTCCCCTCCACCAAGAGATTATTTTTTTCTTATACCAATTTGAGAATTTTATTACTTCAATTCTTAATCCTAATCAAAATGTGGCGAAGGGGAAATAAAACCCATCCAATAAGTGTTCCACAATCCCTTCAAAAGGAAAAATTGTGTGTTATCCAAAGGCTATCATTATTAGGATTCTAGCTTCTAGTTCTACTATTTCCAGAATAGTACTAGAGCCTAGATTGATGGCTCCCTTGTCTCTCCTATGGATGAGGATCCCCCTAAGATTGGTTGTTCCATAGTCTCTTTGAATGAGAGTAGTAACAAGGTTTATGAGTGTGTTAAATAGGGGAAGAGGTTGGGTATATAATGTACTTTAGACATGGTTGTTGAATGTAAAATTATTTAGACCATGGGAGTGTTGAAAAATTTATAAAGAATTGGAAGAAAACTATAATAGATAACATAGCATCCTTAAATGGTTCAAATTTTAAATAAAACAATGAAAGAAAGAATAAGAAATCTGCATAGCTAGATCAAGAAGGAGTAATCTAAAAAAAAAGATTAGTGTAAAATTATTTGAAAATAATTGGGGATAAAAATAATCTAGTTTAATAGCTGTTAACATAAATGAACTTTAAGATAGGATTATGTAAGTGAAAAAAAGGTTCTATTTCCTTCATTGAACCTAAATTTATCTAGTTAAGTGATAGAAACAAGGTTGGATTGAATCAATCACTGACTCAATGCTCTGGGTCTCCAACTGGTAACCCTTGGTGTTTCTCTCCACCATTCAAATTATAGGTCCTAAAAGTTATTAGGCACCCCTGGTCCTCCCTGCCAACCCTGCTATCAAGTTTCAAATCAGTCACAATGTCTTAACCAAGCATTCTTGGTGCTTTCCCTCTCATGCAATTTCTAGCCCTCAATACCCTTAAAGACTAGCTCAACTCCAAAATACCTCCAAATCTTGTTGCAAGGGTGTGAAAAGCTTACATGGATTCCAAAATCATTTTACTAAAGCTCCTGATCAACCTCCATTCACAAACTCTCCATCTCTTTCAAGAAAATGGTTTTCTTGGGTTTGAAAGGCTAGTAGCCTTAAGCCACAATTAGGTCTTTGAAACAGAGTAAAAATGCAATTTTGATATAAACCCACCAAAGGACCTATACTCTTTGCTTAGGGAATGTCTTTCACATGCTTATACCTTCAATATTTCTAGGGTTTCAGCACTGTACAAGCCGTACTCCATCCAAATGCAAAAGGAGCCAAGAACACTAGGGTTTCAAAACTGTTTAGAACCAGTTTAGGACTGGTGAAAAGTTCTTCATGAAAATGGCTTGTTAAAGGCTCTTCCTTGTCACCATGTAGAGCCAAGACACTCCCCTAAATCCTCAAAAAATAATTTCTTAAAAAACTTTAATCTCCTGTAAGTTATTCATGCTATCCTCAAGCCTTTCCTAGCCAGGTTCTCACTGTCTCACCTAGGAAAAGTCATTTAGCATGCTATATAAACTCCTACCACTTCCTAATGCTAACCTATATACAATAAAGGAGCCTATCCACGTTCCCCATGTTCCCATGCTTCTTGGTACAGTGGGAGTGCGGCTAAGGCTCCATTTTATTCCATTTACCAGTCCAAACTGCAAGTAAGATAAAATACATAATTTAGAAGACAACAAGAAATCTATGCAACAGCTATTCAAAAAATGAAAAAAAAACTTATAGAGGCTTAATACATGCTAAATGAATCCACACAATGCCTCATTTAATTCATGCAAGCTGCTGCTACAAGAAACAAAACATAAAACAGGGTTTTCCACGCCAAAAATTATTGTTTCTCTTTATTTTCCTCTTGAATCTGCCAACTACAAACTTCTAACCCCCTTCAAATGTCGAGAGGTTTCTTTTAAAATGCAAAGAATTAGTTAGGTTTGCTTTACCAAGCCAAAGAATGGCCAAAAACATGCAGTTTGAAAACATAGTGTGTTTTCCAATTTCTGCCTAAAACTTAGGAAACAACCAAAAAATTATTCCTAGCTTATTCAAAATTTATCCTAAGCACCAAAAAATGTACTCAACACATCATAAAAGGTATTTGAGACCTTGCACAAAAAAAAACAATAGATTTAAAAACAACACTTCAAAATTTTCTTTTTTTTTTGGTAGGTGTTCCTGCACCATTAAGTATGTCTAAAATTAAGAATTCACACTAGAATATCAATATTCCATAAGAATATCATAAAGAGGATGAATATAATGGAAGATAATATAAAATCCTCCATATGAGGATGAATTTTATCATTACATTATGAGTGAATCATCTCAATTATATAGCCAAGCACATAAAAAATTTATAGATTGGAAAGCAAAATAATCATGCATTTATAATATTTTTATATGTATAAAGTTTCTACCATCAAAATATTTATACTTATAGATTGCATAAAACTATAAATTTAATCATTATTCCTAATTTATGAAGAATCAATCTAATAAAGTTTGACTTCATATTGTATACTTGTTATAAAATCTCACTAATCCAACCATACATTTTATATATGTTAAATTTAAATATATAATAACAAAATACAACTTCTAAATATGATAGTAAATCTAATCAAAAACGACCCAAATGCAAGATAAAGACAAGAATCTTAATCTATACCATTATTTTGAGTTTGGTTTAGTAGAAATTGTAAAAAATTATAATCCTGAAAAAAAAATGAATAAACTAAGGATGATTTTAACAATGGTGAATTAGTGCCTAAAGATTGGCCTAAAAAATTATAATATTTAGCATTCTCATCACAAATGATATATGAAAACTAAGAATCATTTGGTTATATATTTTCATAGATTTAAAATTTGAATATTTATTACTACAACATGTAACTCATTACAATTAGATTTTTAAATAATATTGTAATAATATTATATCTTTGAAATTTGTTATGTGGATTTTAATATTGCTTTTTAAATTTAAGTTAGATTAAGTAGAATCTAATGAGAGACCTTAAAAAGATTCAAGTAATTTATGTTTTCCTTAAAATTACGATTATTGAGATTAAATAGATAATTGATTGTATTTTGATTTCAAAATTGGAAATAGTTTAAAATTATAGAACCATATTATCCTTTGATACAAAAAACTATGTCAAGGATTATTTGTATCTTCCTCATAATTATGTTTCACAATTGAATATTTCAGGGAGGATTGTGTGGATGATTTGGAAGTTGAAGCAAAGATTGGTTGAGATTGACAATGAAATATAGGTTGGATATTTTGATATACTCCAAAATCCTAAGAATAAAGAACATAGTGAGTCATATTTTAATAGACCTATCTTTATTCCTTCTATTCAAATGCAACCTCTCCAACCAATATATTGGATTGCAAAATAAGCAATAGATATATATGAACGCTTAATCCTAATCCTCCTCCATTTACCCCACCATTAGATATATGCATATTGGTATTCACCTACTCAAGTCTTATGAGACCCTAGGTAGCTTTGTGAATACATCAAAAATATTATGCACATGATGTCTAAGATTTTAATTGTGATGGATTGATATATATTCCAAGAATTTATAATGAAGTATATTCATATATATGTATTTGTTTGAGTGTTTAAAATTAGTTAAAAAATTTCTTTGAGGGATTTATGCAAATATGACATCTTAGAAAGATAATTTCATGTCATTTTGGTGTAGGTCATAACTTAACTTTTAATTTATCATTTATGGGAATGACATCTTCGAGAAGTTTATAGAAGGCATGGATAGATGGTCCACTTTTGCATGATGTCTAAGATTTTAATTGTGATGGATTGATATATTCCAAGAATTTATAAGTGAAGTATATTCATATATATGTATTTGTTTGAGTGTTTAAAATTAGTTAAAAAATTTCTTTGAGGGATTTATGCAAATATGACATCTTGCAAATATAACTTAACTTTTAATTTATCATTTATGGGAATGACATCTTCGAGAAGTTTATAGAAGGCCATAGATGGTCCACTTTTTGAATTAAATTTAGTTATGAATTTGTATTTTTTTGGATGTACATTTAGATTTAAATTTGCAGAGATATTTTGGTGAGGAAAATATCTGAGTTACCACATTTTATAAGTTAAAACTTACCTTATCTTGAGAAGAGGGAAGTTTAAAAGGCAGCTATAAACCCAAATTTTGCAAAATGGGTTTATTTAAAAGGCTCTAGAAACTTTCAAGTAAATGCAATTGGCAACTATAAATCCAAATTTTACAAAATGGGTATTGTTTAAAAGGCTTTAGAAAATTTCAAGCAAATGCAATTGGTAGTTGTAAATCCAAATTTTGTTGCAAAATGAGTTTGTTTAAAAGGCTTTAGAAACTTTCAAGCAAATGCAATTAGCAACTATAAATCCAAACTTTACAAAATGGGTATTGTTTAAAAGGCTTTAGAAACTTTCAAGCAAATGCAATTGGCAGCTGTAAAGCCAAATTTTACAAAATGGGTTTGCTTAAAAGGCTTTAGAAACTTTCAAGCAAATGCAATTGGTAGTTGTAAATCCAAATTTTGTTGCAAAATGGGTTTGTTTAAAAGGCTTTAGAAAATTTCAAGCAAATGCAATTGGTAGTTGTAAATCCAAATTTAAAAAAATGGGTATTGTTTAAAAGGTTTTATAAACTTTCAAGCAAATGCAATTCACAACTGTAAAGCCAACTTCTACATCCTTCACCCTCCATGAGCCAAAATGGGTGCTTTGAGATAGGCTATATTCATTTTAAACAATAAATTTTGGTTTGCCTTCATGAAATTTTCCTTCATTTTAAAATAAAAATTTGGTCTCGTGGAATCCATTTAGGGTTTAAAAATGTTCAAACAAATGTAATTTTAAATCAACAGATTTTGGAACAAAGAATACCAACCTAGTTCAAGCTATGGAGGTCAAAGTTAATATGGTGGTGCACGTTGAGATGGTGGTGCACGTTGATAGATGTTTCAAGCACTTTTCATTCACCGTTTGAATGAAGCTCAGGTTCACATTCGCTGTGCTTAGAATGTTCACTGTCATTTCATTTGATAGTGATGGATCATGCTTTTTAAAAATCCCTAATTCAAACGGGTTCAGTTGAATAGGGGTTCAACCAAACCCCTTAAAATATAGTTTTTTTGGTTGACTTTAATTTGGTTCGCACGAACTGGTGGTTTAGGCAAACCATAGGGTTTGACCAAATGCCTAAAGGGGTTTGTTCAAACATGCTAGTTCTAACAAACCCCCTTAGCTAGTGAAATATCAAAAAAATAGATTTTCCTTCGTCAATTCAATTGTTAGCCACTATTGTAGTTTCACCCATTGCCAGGCTACATTGTTTAGTTGTACCTGATTTTGTTTAGAAGCGAAACAACTATTAGGTGGTTATATGAGACTTCACATCCCAACAATCTCCCACTTGAAGTCCAAATAATGTTGTGAACAACCATGCTTCAAGAAATCTCCTTCTTTCCAAGGCCTATTGTCATAGGATTACCAATCCAAGAGAAGCTCTACATAACTCCAACTTCTCTTTTGAAACAACCTTTGTAAGTACATCTGTAGGATTGAAATTCATATGTATCTTTTCCAACTTGAGCTTAGCCTCTTCAAGAACACTTTGAATATAATTATATCAAAGCTCTATGTGCTTTGTTCATGAATGAAATGATGCATTTTTGATCAAGTGAATGACACTTTTACTATCACTATACAATATGAATTCCTTTTGTCTATTACGCAATTCAAATAGTAACCTCTACAACCACAACATATTCTTTGCTCCTTCTGTCATTGCAATATATTCTACTTCAGTAGTTGAAAGAGCCACTAATTTCTGCAACTTGGAAATCCAGCTAACTGTTGCTCCTACCAATGTGAACACATACCCTATTGTAGATCATCTTTGATTTAAATCTCCAACCATATCTGAATCAACATATACATGCAATTGTGCATCTTCACCTCTAAACCTTAGAACATGGTTTGAAGTTCCTTTAAGATATCTCAGAATCCATTTCACTACTTGCTAATGAATTTTTCTTGGATTACTCATGTCTCTACTGACCACTCCCACTGCTTGGGAAATATCTAGTCTTGTATAGACCATATCATACATTAAACTCCCCACTGTAGACAAATATGGCATAGTTTCCATGTATTCTTTTTCTTCACGTGTTTTGGGACACATCTTAGAAGATAATTTGAACTACTTTGCTAGGGGTGTGCTTATTGCCTTGGCATCCTTCATGTTAAATATTTCTAGTACTTTTTCAATGTATTTCTCATGTGACAATATAAGTTCCCTTTTCTTCCTATCTCCAATAATTCTCATTCCAAGGATTTGCTTTGTAGCTCCCAAATCCTTCATTAAAAATACCTTGTTCGAGGAAAAAGGTTTCTCATACAACTATGCTAGATGATTCCAAAGTCCTTGTGTTGTCATTTTTGTTGATACATTGAACAAAACATTAAATGGATAATGAAAGAATGATTGTAGCCACAACCTTTTGATCCATTTTATCCCAATCTTCTTCCTTCATCCTAGTTGACTTTTTAGTTTTTCCTTCCAATTTAATTGAAAGGTCCTTCTAAATGAGGAGAGCTTTGAGTTGCAATTTTCACATTCTGAAGTTTTGGCTTGAGAATTTTTCAATTCTCCATTTGTATGTATCCTCCATTTCTTAGAACTTTTTGTGTTAATTTTCTTACTCGGATTTCAATAAGCATATCAAATTAAAAATTTCAATGTTTGCAATCAAATACTTACAATTTTATTTTAGATCTGTAATACACAATAGATTTGAGATCCTTGATTTCATAACCCCACAGATCCGATCACGCAACAACATAGATATGCACCTTCACGCAATGCCAAACAATGCTTAAACAAAACAATAAAAAATGGCTCAACAATCAACTCTGCTGAATTGTTGGGATGTGAAGTCTTGTATAACCACTTAGTAGTTGTTTTGCTTCCAAACAAAATCAGGAACAACTAAACAATGCAGCCTCGATATATGTTGCAACACACTTAGCATCGGGTAGTAGCTAGTTATAGAGTCCATTATATATTGGACTAGTTGTAAGACAAAAGTGTTGTGTGACTAATAAAAAAAGTCTTCTCCTGCTTTCCCATGGATGTAGGCATATTGTCAAACCACGTAAATTTTTTGTTTTCTCTCTTTGTTTAGCTTTAGTATTCATTTAATCTGTTTACTTGTTAATAGAAAAATTTGTGAATGTTGCAATGTTACAACAAATGGTATTAGAGCATACGGAAGAAAGTTGAAGACTCGGAAGAAACTTGATTTCAGCCGAGCAATTAGATGCTCTTGGATATAATGTTACATGCAGGAATTGGGATCAAGACAAAATTGAGAATAGGAACCTTGGAAAGGTTCTTGGTTCCGGTGCCGGTCTGATACTTGATTCTAAACCATACAAAAGAAAACAAAGAAATGGAGATCGATGTCAGGATGAAACTAGAACTTGAAACCCTAAAAGGTGTCAGGTGTTGATTCCATTCTGAAACCTGATCCAAAAAATAAAGACAAAAAACAAGTGGAAATCTAAGTTGGGATGAAAACGAGAACTTAAAATTTCCAAAGGTAGAGTGCATGTTCTGATCCAAACGCCTAATCCAATAAAGAGAAAACAAAACAACAAGGAATGAAAAAGGACAAAAAACAAGAAAGACAAAGCGCGAACTTGACAATCCCAAATAGCAAAACAAAGGAAAATAGAGGGGGTCCTTGACTTTTCCAAGAAAAAAGTTTGGGTGTGTATGCAAGGTATAACACTAATCTCGTCCACTATAAGTAGGGGGCTCATGAGAAGGAGACTGCCTTCATTTCTCACTATCAATCTCTATTTTATAAAATCTCTTATACCCTAATTGATTTCGATGTCCAACGTGTGTTCATGAGGAATCTACAATTGAAATTGAGAGAAAAATTCCTCTTAATGAAATATCCCTCTTTCACTTATCCATGTATGGTGCTTAGAGACTACCACCAAATAGTGACATAGTACGAGGTTCCTCCTCATCCTCCCATCCTGATAGTCGATTAGCCATGTTATTTATAAAGAGTCTAAAAATAATAAAGTAGTAGAAAATTTGGTTTTTGTTCCTACTACAAAGAACACTACAAGACATAATAAATTTTTCATAAAATTATCTGAGTCTTACGCAAGTGTTCTTCAAAACTTATTAAACAATGGTTTAATCACTCTCTTAGAAATCAGATCACTACCTGATGATAAACCATATCCTATCTAGAATAATGCATAAATTTTTTTCCAATATCATCTAGTCCCTAGCCATGACATTGAATGTTGTGTGCATCTTTGACATGTAGTCCAAGACCACATAGATATTAGTGTCATCTAGCTTGATGATAGAAAGAAAAACTCAAAAAAATTGATTGCCAAGGCCAATAGCCAATTATAAATCTACACAGATCCCTTTCCATCTCATTCTACCAATCTAATCACATCCACTTATACTTCTTCTGAACCCAACCACTGTGATTATGTGAACTCTCTCCCATTCACTCCTGTTCCTCCTAATATGCATCTGGATAAGAATCCTGATATAACATTTACATCATATAAATTCCCCTAAGTAGGGAACCCTCTCCTCTCCACATCCCCACTCAGGTCAACTGTAATATTGTGATTGATGTTATGGTTGACCTAGCTAGTTGGGTCAATGTTATCATAGAGGAGACCCTTTTTATGAATAACTTGCACAAGGAGAAATATGAGGAATTGAAGACCATGATCCATACTCACAATGACTTCTTTGTGCCTCCCATTGGCTCTATTTCTTTATTGGTCCTGGTTGGACCTAAATCCCTAGATGTCCCTTTTGTTCTGATTCTTGAATCCAACCTATTAAAAGTAAGACAAGGAATTCCATGGCTAGTCTCCATGAATACAGTCGCATCAATAATCCAAGAATTTTTGAAGCTCCCTCATGATGGTGCAATCTATACTATCCATGACAAATGATACAAACCCCTTGTGTTGCATGGGTGCTTCTCACTAGACATTTTTGACCTGCTTGTATTGGACCTTTGCTACTACATGAAGACTTGTTATACAAGGTCTATTTTAGGTACAAGATGGGAGTTGGGGCCCCTAATTTTTTTTCCCCCTTTACCTCATGTGATCTCTATGAAGGAATCTATGCATGCACAACAATGTGCCTTGTCCTTCACACCTTCCTCCTCAAAGACTACAAATAAGAACACTCCCAAACATAGACCTTCTCTAACTCTGATTTCATAACCTCTAGAGGTGTCCTTAGTTCCTTCTACTATTCCTAGCATAGAAAAAGGAAAGGTTCCCATGTTGATAAAATCTAAACCTTAGATCTTACAACTTCTAATTTTACCTGTAATTCCTTGCCTTGACCTATATGGTAAGGGAAAGCAAGAATCTAGAGTTGGTTCTTCTTTTGTTACTCCTACATCTCAACTCTTGAGCCCTCCTCCCATTCCTCCTCCTACTTCTAAAGAAGAGAAATGAAATGAGCCCAAGGTTGAGATTCCAGTCTCTATTTTTGTAGCAACTCATGTTCCTCCTCAAGAGCCCAATCTTCTACAGGTAACGACTATGAAGATTACTCCACCAGTGAAGCAGGACACCCTGGAGTCTTTCCAGACTTCTATTCCTAGTAGTCATAACTATCAAAACTAACTTGCATGTGAGTGTAAGTGTCACCAACAGGTATTGGACCAAGAACATGATACCTTATAGAAGAATGAGGGTGATCCTTTTTTCCTTTTTCTTTGTTCTTGTTTTTGTCCTTGTAACTAGCTCTATTTCTATTCTTGCTTCTACTCCTATTTCTCTAGTTCTACTTCTGGCTTCTTTGATGGATCTTGAACATCACCCTAAGAGGGTATAGGTGTTCATCACTCCTTTGGAGCCTCCCTTGGTCACTTCTCTACCTAATATTCCCCCTTTTATTGAGCCCATTGATATGCCTCATACAAAGGTCGTATCTAGTATGGCTCCTTCTGTTTCTTCTATTTCTTTGACTTTTTATGAGAGGATTCCACATCCTCCTCTTAAGCGTACACCAGAGCATCTGCCACCTTGAAGGATAGTCGTAAAAAGTCTTCTTCATTTTTTTCTAATCTATTCTATTCCATTCTTATGAAGGACAAGTCTCCTACCACCCCTCTTTTGGAGGTCAAAAATGAATCCCTAGTTCACCTACCTCCTTCTACTCAGTCACAACACTTCACTCAGGAGAAGTACATACATTTGACTCGATGGAGGACATTCCAACTTTGTCATCTATCTTTGCTAGATTGATGAAGTTAACCTTGTAGGAGCTTATTGATGAGGACATTGAGGTGGCCTCCTCCTTGGTTCTTATTGTAGGTGAGTCGACATGCAACACTCTTGCTATTCTCCCTCTATAGTCTCATCTTCCCTCCCCTTATAATGATCTATATTGGGAGAAAGATAACTTGTTGGAGGTACTAGAATAGAGTAGTACCTTTTCTTATCTTTAGATGAGATTTACATGTTTCATTTTGTTCCCTTGTTCTTGTATGTTTATGTTTGTGCTCCCCTTGGAGGATGCTTGATATCCTTGTAGGTAATCGAATATAGGAGAGAAAATTTGTCATAAAACTTCTTCCATATATCTCATCATTCTTTTATTTGTTGTACAATTCAAATTTCACGCTGGGAATGATGCAAATAATTGAGGCATTTAGACCTCTTCCATGTTGACCCAACTTTTTATTTTTCATGTACTCTTCTTCTTGCTCCAATCTATTTAGGGGGTGATAACATTTCATATAACTTATGCTATATATATACTTTTATGTTTAGTTCCGACCCTAAATACTTGGATCCTCCTATGATTTTGATCTCTTTATCTCTCCACTTTTTCTTGAAGTTGTGGATTTTATGTGTTATTCCTTGCATCATAACATTCCATGGATACATCTCACTATGTATGTCATGACACAAGATCTCATAATCTTTCTTCTCCTTATAATGACTTGTGCTCCTTGTGTAGCACATATCATTCTATGTGGGGATATCATATTTGATTATTCCTGTTTTTCAAAAATATATCTTAAAAAACTTGATGTCTTATGATCTCATTGTCTAGCTTGGGGGAAACCTAACTAGACTTGTCTTTTATCTTGATCTTGTTGTCTAGCTTGGGGGAAACCTGACTAGATTTGTCTTTTCTATGACTATCTTGCAACATAGTTTACAACAGTTCCACATGCATATTTTCTTGTCATATAGTCTTTAGCATAACACAACTTGCTAGCCATACTTATCAACGATATCTTGACATCTGATTAAATTTTAGCATGTCCATTTTTTTCTTTTTCACTTAACGTGTTTTTCTACAACTAACATGTTTGTGGTGAGATTCTAGTCAAATTTGCAAGATAGAAGATCCATGTCCTCTTTGTGTCTTGGCTTAGATTTTCAATCACATTTAGTAGATCAAATATTTGTGTCCTCTTCATCTAGGGTATATTCTCTCCAACCTCTTTCTTTCTCTACTTTAGCTCACATATGCTAGAATACATATGCTTGTTAAAGTGGGGGAAAAATGTAATGTCAAATATGACATCCTATGCAATTTCACATTCCACAAACCTCCCCTTTAGATAAATTAACTCAATAATGCAATATTCCCTTAATTTTTCCTTAACCCATTCATTCTTGGCCGTTAAAGTGAATTTTTGTCGTAGATGACTGTGTGTTGCAAAAAAATCTGCACATCGCGTGAACTTCCCGAAAAGCTTCTTAATAGAAGTTGCCATTTGGATGCTACACTTCTCACCTACCTATGAGTTTAACACATCTGTAGCTTACAAACATGCTATGAATGACCCCTACATGCATATACTCTCCCAAAAATTTAGTTTTTACTTTCATTTGCACTCTTTTTCATTCACTCTCTCAATCTTATCTCATTTTTCTCCATTCTATCAATCTTGTTGCTCTCCTACACCATATCAACTTAATTCTACCATTGTTATCATACATTCTTTCTCTCACAAGTTGTTCAATATCGTTCTACTAAACTTGGGATCTTCTTTTTGGTATTACAATCTTGCTTAAGGGATGGTAACTACATTTCTTTATATTGCATCATCTATTTACTTTGATAGCACATCTATTTACTTCATTATCTCATCTATTATGTCTTTATCTCTATCTATATGGCTATTCATGGAGGTGGGAACAATTATGCGAGTGTTTTGATGCAGAGGTGGGGAAAGATCAAATTAAAATGTATTCAAACTCCCAAAAACACAATTTTCCTCAAGGGAAACTTGCTCCAACTAGCCAAACCACAAAACCTCATTTTAAGCCAATTTGAGGAGGGTTTAATGAAAATATGGATTCTAAGACTTATCATAACATTTCAGTGCCTCAGACCTTCAAAAACTCAGAACACTATCACATATATAGTTCCAATCATATTTTTTCAAAACCTTACTTTAGTTCCTCAATTTCACATGGAAAACTCATGAAAACACCCTAGGGCATCACCCTAAAACCATAAAAATTGCATTTCCTATCTCCCAAACCATTGGTACATGTAAAATACCATGAAAAAACTCATTCCACCGAGTTACAGGGCTGGACAGCAGGTGGAATGGCTATAACATCACTTTTACACCAATCAAACCCTCAAACTAGTTCGAAACAGGCAGTCCCAGAAAAATAAAGAGATCTCCCTCAAAACTCAATATTAGAACCTCTAATTGGATTTAAATGAAAGATATTTCATGCCCCTACAATATTATATAAGTCTTAGAGCATATGGTGGTGGTACAGATCCGTACAATACTTGAAAAGTTTAGGAAAACAGGAAAAACATGGGATTTCAAACCACCCGGTAGTAAAATGAGGATATCTCTCTCGATTCTCAATGAAATAACACCATTCCAATTCCAAAAGAAAGGAAATTAAATTATCTATCCATCCATTATAGGATTGGAGTGTGGAACAATACGTACAGGTCGTACAATGCATGTGATCAGCAATTTCTTAATGGAAAACACAAAAAACAGCAAACTTTTTATTAGAAACTCATTCCAAACTTCTTCAACAGCCTCCCCTTTGAGATATTACAACAATATATCATGATACCACCTGAAAACTACCTCTTTGGGCGTTCAACTACCATAACCACCCTTTAATTAGATTCTAAGATGACAATTTTGCCAATTTTGCTCTTAATCACTATCCCATTACAACTTGATCAACTTGATTTTTGCAAATACCACCTAACTGACCTATTAATCCCTCCAATACATTGAAAATGGTCATTGAGACCTTATTTAACATGGAATAATACCCTACTCCCCATATCCCTTAAAACTCATGATTTCACATGGCTTTTGCATTATGAATCAAACCGACAAATTCAACTAAATGATTTAAAACCCTTTCAAATTACATTATGACTGGTCCTTTAGACCTTATTAAGCATAAATAAACAAAATAAACACCTAGGTATCAACTTAGACTTCACAAGGTGTAGGTGCTCCTGCACTAGGTTTGATTGACACAAGCCCCTAAAACAATCCCAACCATTTTCGTATTTCTATACATGTGCAAGTATTGAAGTTTCAACTTTGCTGGAGGCTTCATTCTTGGAGCTCTTGTGAGTTTCTTCTTTCTTCTTCTTCATTTCATCTCTTCCTTTCTATTTGGTTTAGTACATGTTTGTATTTATTATTTCTTTGTTATTCTAGTACATTTTGAGTATTCAATTATCAAAATTTCTAGTAGGTTCTTAGTTGTTTTCTATGGTGAAATCAATTTTCATTTGTATGAGACTATAACACGTCGCGAGGATGTCTGTGTACTTTTTCATACTTTATTTAGAGCTTGCTAGCTTTCTTAAAAACCTTTGTAATGTGCTCTTTCGATCTTTGAAACTCTCATCCTTTTGTTCTGCACAAAACATAAATAAACCTCTTCATCTCTCATCCCATCACTTGAGATTTGATCCTTGAGGTAGTTGAGGACTATTCACCCCTTCGAACCTTGTCGTCTTGAGGGAGTCGAATCTCTTCCTATACACTTTTATTTTAAACAAACACAAAACAAGGCCATATAGCCCTTGAATTGATAGCTTAAGGTTCTTCATAGTTTTCTTAGCTTTGTTTATGATACTTTTGGGTACAAGTGCAATAATTGGAAGGAATTGATTGAAGCCAACACCTCCATTTAATCTAGTCAAAATATCAATTAGAAGGCCATTTTATAAGTGTTAGAATCTGTCTACTCATTATAATTCCCATAAGGACCTCCAACAATATCATCCACCAAAACATTAGGGTCACAAATCTTCCAACTAAACCAAGTTGCATAACCCCCAAGATTATGCAAATACCATTAAGATTTCCCAAAACTAAAATGGATCTAAGAACTTGTATTTCATGACAGATCCATCAATATTTGCTAGAACTCAACACAATGTCTCAAAAATCATCTCTTCATTGCCTTATACTTCATATAGTCTATGACTTAATCAATCCCTTTAAAACCTTTCATGCCCCTACAAAACTATTTATTCATCATGTAAAAGGGTCAATGTAAGGAGATGCCATTATCATCCTCTAACATCAATGATCTTATTCATTAATGCATTGAATTCAAGAAGCTTTTGCAAAGACATTTAATCTTGACAAACCTCCACAAAAGTTTAACTCTATTTTTCTTACTCACCACAAAGTGAATCTACATAAAACTTGCATTATGAAAGGTCCTATCAAGGGCATCTGTGAGACTTCATAAACACCCAAATCATATTACTCAAAATTTTCTATCATCATAGCTTGTTGGACAGAGACTAAGTTTCTTACTAAAATGAACTCCTATGTCGGTCAAACATTTATTAGAACTCAATCACTTCAAACAAAACTTTACAACCTTATAAAATTCATCAAATCTCCTTGTATGTCTATGCAATGTTGAAATCTCCCAAAATACAACATACCTAGTAAAAATGATGAATTTCACCATGTATAAGTTTCATCTTGGAGATGTTTGGGCATTTGGAGATGATTTATTTCAAATTCCTGAAAGTTCTTCCTAATTCATATAACATGCTACGCTCCTCTTCTTGATTCTACAACATGCTCTACATAGGGTAGCAAGGTAGCCACCACACCTTGTGTGAAGAAGACCTATTCAAAATCAAACTGATCCTAAAGTTTCAAAAGATTTTTTTTTTTGAATCTTTCAAAATAACTTCCCTCTTAAAACTAGACATGGTCCTTTGAGGAATATTGAATTTTTCCCTTGCTTTTTTTTTCAAAAAAATTCAGAATCTGAAACTTACTTTGATAAGGAAAATCATTTTTTTCATTTTTTAATTACACAAGATCCTATACTAAAGCCAATATTCAATAAAATGTGTGCAATGAAATTTTCATTCCCTTAAGAAAAAAGTATGATTATTTTAGTCAAAAGGAAAAATAAAATCAACAAAAAAAACTTTTCTTAGTCTCTCTAATTGTAAATTTTCATTAGTAATTAAGTGTATATACATTTTGATGGTAAATTTATAAAAGAATAAAAACAACAAATGCTTTTAAATTTTACACATAAAGTTATAAAAAGTTAATTTATTGCTATAATTAACATTAAGTTTCTATCTACAGCTTATGAAACACACAATCTCAATGGGAGCATGGAGCGGAAGGGTGGGAGCAGGTGCAGAGGGAGGAGTTTGAATTCGGCTAAGGCGGGGGAGGGTGAATCTGACTCTAAAGATGAAGATGGTGATTGGGAAGTTGGTCCTGTTGATTGTGGTGTTCTTGGTGAGCTGGACTTGGGTCTTCTTTCCTGCTGGCCAGTTCTCTGTGTGGGTGTGCCTGTTACAGATCAGGCCTAGTTCTTATCCTGCGCTGGTTTGAGAGAGAGATCTTTTCCTATTGGCGTGACTTTACCTGGAAAATTCTTTACCTTGTCTGGTATTATTCTAGTGTTGGAGGCTACTGGAGGCTTCTGCCTCTATTGTGCATATGTCAGTTCTAAAACTAGAAGGCCTTTGCAGGCGTATGGTAGTGGTTTGCAGCAGGGAGTAGCTGTATCTTTGTACAATGCTTCTTTTCTGTGGCCTGCTTTGGCAATGGGTGGGGGTGATCACTCCTTGAAGGAGTGCTTGCTTAGTGTCGTCTTTGTCGGCTTGGTTGTGGCTTCCAAATGGCAAGTGGATTTTGACGTCTATTCTTTTGGTTTGGAGCCTGTATTGGGTTGTTGGCCCATATGGTGGTGCGGTTTTGTTGCTCGAGTAAGGATGTTTTCTTCCCTTTGCTTTGCTGGGTTTTGTTTGGGTCTACTCTAGTGTTATTAGGGGTTTTCCATTGTGAGAGCAGGTGTCTTTTTTCTTCCTTTGTTCATGGATTTTCCCCCGTGTGCTTTGATGTTCTTCATTTGTGTTTGGGGGTTGGTGCTTTGGTTGGACCCCTCCGTGGGTATGATCTTGGTGCTGTTTCAGCTTTGTTCAATTTTGAAGGTGTTGAGGGCTAGGTGGCTTTCAGAGATTATCTTAAAGACCTAGATTCTATTGTTGTTGTTGCTTGCTAAGGTCTTTCTTCTTACTGCAGTCTTTTCCTTCTCTCTGAATACTAGGTCTTCTTTTGAGGTGGAGACCTCTCTTATGGAGGTGGAGTCCTCTCCTTCTTGGGTGGAGGTGTATTCTGTGGGTGAAGGCTTATTCCTTCTTTACCCATTGAGGGGGATCCCATGCCTATTAAGGTGGTATGTTGGTTTGCAGGGGTGTTGTGACTGTTGTGGGTTGGACGAGCTTGGTTTTGTCTCCTATAGAGGTGGAGAGAGCAACTAGTTTTTATGGATCACTTTTGGAGCCTTGAGCACTTATGGTGACCTTTTCTATAGAGGTGAAGAGGTTATGTTGTTGGGCTCGGTTTTGTCTACTATTGGGGCTCTTCCTCTGTAGATCTATGACCTAGTAGTTTCTACCAGTGCTATGGAGAGGCTAATCATCTTGAATGACTGACATGATGTTGCCTGGTTGTTGCAGAAATTTTTCTTGGGTTTAAGGTCCCTACCAAAACCTAGTTGTATAGGGTTGTTGGTCCCTTCAAAACAAATGGGTTCAAGATCTATGTAAAATCTCGGTTCTGTGTTGTGCAACTTGTTTTGGCTACAGGTTTGGGTTGAGTTTCTAACTCTGTTTCGCTGTTGGACATTTTTTACTTTTATTCGGGCAACTTTTCTATCCTTGTTTAGGTTTTAGGTCCCTTCAAAACTTGATGGTTTTAGGTCCATTCAAAACCTATTATAAATGGTTTTAGGTCCATTCAAAACCTTTTTATCCCCTAATTTCAAAAACATTAAATTTCTATCTCAACTATGATAACAACACCATTGTTGTACATAGGGGAAAAAAATGACGAGTGGGAAAGGGAGTGGCTATAGCATTGCAACAAGTGAGAAAGGGAGAGGGAAAGGGAGCGGTGAAATTTTTGAATCTGCTAAGGTAGAGGAGGATGGAGATGAAGATGGGAACATAGATCTGAAGAGTGTGGAAGGCATTTTTTTGGAGAACAGATTGGGTGAAGCAAAGAAGGGCATGCTTGGTGGTCCTCTGCAAAGGAAAAAAAATCTTTCTTCTATTGTTTTCTCTTTAAATAAAGTTAAAGGTGATGATGGAGAAGGTGAGGGCTTTGTTTCTCTTGTGGGGGTTGTTGCTCTTTTTGAGGCTATGGGTGCTAAGTTTTCCTATGCTTCTGATCTGGGTTGTGATGCGTCAAATGCTTGGTGGGGGTTGGAAGACCTTGTTTTCCCTCCTATTGTGCATCTTAATGGGGATTCACTAGATGAGGAGGAGGAGTTCCTCATGGACCTCTTTCTAGAGGATCATTAGAAGGAAAATAAACTTGTTGAGATACTAATGGATGAGGCCACTGAGGATGCAAAGTTTATGGGTTTGAGGAAAGGTTTCCTCTTTCCTTCTAAGGGGTCCTTGCCTCTTTCTCTAGATGAGTGCAGATCTCTGCCATTGGTTGATTCTTCCCTGGTTGCTGCCCCTCTATTGGTTGTCTTTACAGAGTCTCCTATTGTTTCCAGCTCTTTGATTGTAAGGAAAGCTTAGGTGCGGAACAAACTCTCCTAACGTCAAAACCTTAGGGAAGAATGCAAATATGACTTTAAATTTTTTAATTACAGTTCAATAAAATACACATGGAAAGAATTAACAGAAAAGAGAAATGGACACATAAACAATTGGACACCACATTTACGTGGGAAAACCATTACAGGAGAAAAACCTACAACACCAAGAAAAACCTCTTTGTATTACAGTAAACAAAATTACATACAGAGTATAGACTTCACTTTCTGATGTCAATTTTACAGCAACATAATTTTCTGATCAATCTTGTACATAATAGCTCTCAGAAATATCCAAAGAATTCACTCAGATCAATCCATGTTCAATCAAGCAGCACTTTGTTATCTCACTCTGTTCATCATCATATGCCATTTCCAGAGAGTAATCCATTCTCTCACAGTCTGTTCATCTTCCACACAGAAATGGTCGCAACAGTCCAACTGCTAATGGTTCACATTCTGCTTCTCTGATTGGTTCAAAACAAACAACATAGGATAGTCATTCGGTCAAAATGTTCAATTGTATCACATGTTGGTGAGACACTAGACCGTGTCTCCCCAATGCCAAAATGCTCAATCACAGAACCATCAGCATGACTATTGCTATCGACAACACTCTGCAAAGTCATATTGAATTCACCAGCCTGTCGGCGAGACCACATCCATCGGCAAGAGGTTACACCAAAGTTCATCACATGGAGATCCATTGGCAATTCATCAACAACCCATTAGCAAGACTAGCACTATCAAAATGAGCCACTCCGAAGGTTCATACTGTCTCCATGATGACATCATTCACAAATGACACATGTTCACTACTTGTGCATTTCTGGAGAATCAAGCTGGAAATCTACAATATTATCAATAAGTTTCTCAGAATTCCAAGTGGTCCCCACATCCGTCAGTTAGACTCTTATTGAGCCTTCATGCCTCTCCTCGGAGACATTCTTGTGTATGACTGTTGACAAGACATGTATGACCATCGATAAGACATACTCTGTCGGAATGAATCACTCTGAAGCTTCATGTCTCTCCCCGATGCCACTTGTTGCCAAGAGTCTCCTCGATATCCAATAGGAACCAAACTATTGGCAAGAGGTCTTCCCAGGTAGAAAGAGAAGGGAAACTCACAACAATAGACATGTCTTGTTGATGACTCCCATCGGCAAGACAAAACCAAAGTCTCGGCGACCTGAGCACTTCAAATGTTTAGAACACAACTGCTAGTCGGTAAGACTTTCAAAGGGTCTCACTGACTTTTCTCTTTCAGGAGTTTACATGCCAGTAAGATTGAGGCACTTTTTCCAACACTGATGGCTTTGGAGGCTCCTACTCTGAAGGTGTGCAATGCTTAGGCTTTGGTTGAAGAAGTTGTTGCTTCTTCTTTGGTTGTTGCCCCATTTTTTGAGTTTGCTAGTCCTTTGGTTGCTGCTCCTATTCTTACCTTTAGAGAATGACCTTGTGATGGGTTGTTGGATGTTGTTACTCCTATCTAGGCTGAGGTTCAGGGGACTCATGGGGTCTCCTACCTATCGCTTTGGATTCCTGATGTTGTGGTGGAAAATTCTATTGCTGTTGTGGGAAATGCTCTTATTGGGAGGTTCTCAAGCCCTCATCCAAATATTGATTCTATTCATAGCTAGGCTCTGGTTAAGTGGAAGGATTTTGGTCTACTGCAAGTGGCTGCAATGCCTAAAGGTTTTTTCCTTTTCTACTTCCAGTTCCTTGAGCAAAGTAAGGGTGCCTTACTTGGTGGGCCTTAGTTCTTTGGCAAATCCATCCTCCTTCTGAAAATTTGGTCTACTAGGTTTGTTGCTTCCAAGGAATGCTTTCGCAAGGCTCCTATTTGGGTAAGACTCCTAGCACTTCCTTTGGAATTCTGGGATGAAGAAATATTTCATGATATTGGTAATAGTCTTGGTTCTTTCTTAGCTATTTATAGGATCATGGAAGATAAGAAATACTTAATTTATGCAATATTTTGTATATGTGTTGAATTTGGTGGGCTTCTACCAAATAAAGTTAAGATTCATTTGAAGCTAAGTGTTTGGGAGTAGAGTATCCTCTTTGATTCTTCATCTTTAGTTTACTCGCATTGCCTTAGAGTTGGTCACTTTTCCCACTCTTGTCAAATTTTTAATCCCTTGAAGACTTGTCCTGTTGGGCAGGCTTTGGGTTCTTCTACTATTAATCCCACTAAAAAGATCGACTTGGTGAATCCCTTGGCTAGGGAGTTTGAGGTGGATGATCCTGTCAATGTACTGGATGATGTTGTGAACGATATTGATTCTTCTAAGAATCTTGGATTGAACCATTAAGATCAAGCTCTCCTTATGAGCTCTTTGGCTAGAAACAACTTCAAACCTCCTTGATTAGTGAGGCTCTTTTGTTTGGTGTGGCATCTCTTTTCTTTTGGCCTATTTTTCTCTTGGTTATTTTTTGACTAGGTGTTGGTTGATAGTTTTCTATTGTTTTGTGGTACCTCTATTGTTTCTTTGCTTTTTGTGAGGGTTTCAGGTGTCCTTCAAAATCTATTTTTGTTACTCTATTTTTTGACAAAGTTTGAAACTTTGGTGTTTGGAATTGTTCCTTTCTTTGCTTTGTTCAAGGTTCTGGGCCCTTTCAAAACCCTGCTTAAACCTTATAAAAAACATTAAGCTTCTAAATTTGTATTTAAGAAATATTAAACATAATCTCATTAAAAACATTCTAAAAATGAATAAAAATTTATATTCTATCTTTGAAAATATTCTAAGTTAATATGTATTTCTATGAAAAATATTATAAAATGATATATATTAATATTATAAATTATAATTCTATATCTTATTTATCTATAATAAACTTTTACAATTTATTAATAATTTAAAGTTTCATACACAAAGTCAAGCCTAAAATTTGATGATTAACCCTACTTGTCATATGAAAAATATATTAGGTTTGGTCATTTAAATGCCTTTAACTTGAAATTTAAAACAATATATAAACTATCAAAATAAATGTTCAAAGATCATTTGATGTATTTCACTTTCCAAAATTTAGAAACTTAGGTTAAACATTTGTTCAACATCCTATAATGCAATTATGAAGCTATGCCAAAGAAGAAAGGAAAATTGATCTATAAGATTTTTTTTCTCTATGAAAGTATAGAGTATAATTGCATCTCTAGAGAAATGCATTTCTAACCAATATCATTGACTATCTCATATTTCAATAATAGGAAAAAAGTTCAAGTTTGGTTTGTTTGAAATTATATTAAATGCACTTTACTAACAATAAAAAATATACATTTTTTATTACTTTGAGAAGCACAAATTTAGATATAAAAACTCTACTTACAATAAAACACTATGATAATTTGGTATAAAAAATTTATTTGCAATCAAACAATATGATATTTTATTTATTTATTAAACCATATTATTTTGAAACCAAACAAAATTAGAAGCATATCTTAGTAATGTAAGAAATTGAAATATTACTTACAAATAATTTAATCCATGTGCAATGGCAACAACATATCTTGATCTTTCTAATTATAAATTTGCACTAGTAATAAAGTCTTTATATAAATAAATGAAAGTGAGATTATAAAACACTAGTAACAACAAATGCTTTTAAATTTTACCTATAAAGCAAGGCTATTACATTTATTGCTTCAAAATTCATACTTAGATCATATTCAAAATAACATTGTTAAAAACATTCTAAAAGTGAAAAAACTCTATCTTATAAAATATTCTAAATTGATATATATTTCTATAGTAGGTATAATTTTTCCACAGTCCATGAAGAATATAATGTAAATTAATTTCTATAATAGGTATAATTTTTTCAAAGTCCATGAAGAATATAATGTAAATTAATTTCTATAGCAGGTATAATTTTTCCACAATCCATAAAAAATATAATGTAAATTAATTTCTATAATAGCTATAATTTTTCCAGTCCATGAAGAATATAATATATATTTCTAAATTAAACTGTGTATTCTTATTTGAATCATCACAGTAAATGATCCATATACAATAAAAAAAATAGTTTGACAAACCATCAAATTCTATAAAAAGTCCATTAAAACTGTAATAGTCTTAAATTGAAAAACCATTCCATACTCCATTAATGACTCCTAGAATAAAACACGAATATATACAAAACTGTGCTGATAAGGATGTGGTTCGGTGGTCAAGTCGCTTGGTTTTAGTGATGACCACCAGGGTTCAAATCCTCACTGGGTCAAAGTGCTCGCAGACCTTGTGCCTTTGCTGGGCCATTGCACTCGCGGCTCCGATCAAAAGCATTTAACCCCCTCAGTCAATATAGACGATTATGAAAAATCAAAGGTATTCACCATTTTATTTAGTTAGGAACGACTCAAACTTGTGAATAATTAAAAATATTTATCATTTGGTGTTGAATCTAACACTCTGATGAGGAAGTGAAAAAAACATGTATTATGACGGGCTGGCTTAACCAGCACACTCTAAGCGTTGACCGCTTAGGTGGCTGGTGTGGGCCCTTTAGAACTTCCGTTTCTTCTTCAATTTTCCGTTGCTCTCCGTTCCGTTGTCTCTCCTCTGACTCTTCACGTGACATTGACTGCTACGGTTAAATTTGAATTCAATTTTGAAACCTTCCCGCCCATTCCATTAGAAGGTATCCCGCGCATTTCCACTTCAATATAATGTTTTCTCGTGTCCTATCATGTTGCAATGCATATGGAGCGGGGCTAACAGATCTGAACTTGACATACAGATAATGTTGTTGGCATTCGCTTGCCCTCACAAGTGCTTTGGCGCTGCATGGATCAGATTCTGGTTAAGCTAGCCCCTTTGGCATAGCCAAATTGGCTGGAGCAGAACATTCATATTTACAGCAGCCTGTGGAACCATAGGTTATATGGCACTTGTGTGGTAGAGGGGCATGGCAATTACTGTTAAAGTAGATGTGTATATTTTTGGAGTTATGTTACTGGAAATCATTTGTTGCAGGAAAATGGCAAAGGTAGACATTCCAGAAAATGAGAACATATTTTCTGACTGGGTGTATGATTGCTTGAGAGATGGAGTGCTTGTAAATTTGGTGGATTAGCAGCAGACAAGTGGTATAAATCCAAGACAGTTGGAACGAATGGTGTTGGTGGCGCTGTGGTGCATTCAAGATGATCCATCTCTGAGGTCGTCCATGAAAATAGTCGTTCAGATGTTGGAAGGAACCCTTGAAATTCCTGTGCCACCACGTACAAGACTTTCTTCACAGATTTCCCTCTCGTCCGGCATTGAATTTTGATATATTCTACGAAATTCGCTAATCTGGCTCAAATAACTGAGTACATGAAGTAAATGACTCAGTTGTGTCTTAGTTTTTACTTAATCGAAGCATGAATGGAAGAATTTAATAAGTTTAAGCGGCTGTTTGCTATTAGTTTAGAAAACATACAGATCTATACTAAAAAGATCATGTGTTTATCTGTAGTTGACTTCTCTTTTAGGTTTTCTATTATATGTTGTACTTGTAACTCTGTGAAGAAAGGCAGAAGGTAGCTATATATTTTGCCAGTTAATAGGATATTGTTGGTAATTGCTTTTATTTCTACACCTGATCTCTCGAGTTATCTCGTTATCTGAGCCATTTTAGCCAAGGCCTTAAAATATTTAAAAATAGAGAAAATTTAGATTTAGATCTAAAAGAAAAGAAATCTGAGTGTATCTTCAGTAATCATGTGTGAATGAAACATAATAATTTGATTTATTAATAATTTTTAAAAAATATATATATTTAGTTTTAATATTTTAATAAGAAAAAAATGTTAATTATAGTGTAGAATCATTTAATTAGATTTTAGATTATTCATAAGTCTTAGAATAATCAAAACATTACAAGAGTTTATTTTCCCATCACTAAAACATGTATAATTATATTTTTCACTTGCCAATAATTAAATATTAATTATTTTGACTAAGGAAAATCTTTCCTCTATCATAAACTCAATAAGATGAGAGACACTATGGGAAGTAATGTGATAGGTGAAATAATTAGAAATTAAAAATTTTATAGTTATTTTTATAAGTGTGGTTGTGTGGTAATACTTACAACAAAATAATTTATAGTTCTTAATTGCTTATAAAGTAGAAATGTGCATTTGATTCTTATGCTATTACAACTTTTACAAATGAAGATCTAACTTCTTGAGTATTTCAATAGCCATTTATTGATAATTTAATCATAGTCCAAGGAAGCGCAAGGGCTTACTCTACATGTGAAGGAAGAATATTGTGGTATTTCTTGCTTTAGATTTTTTTGTATTCCTTAAAACATATTATGTAGCTTGTTATTTATTCATTACAATGAGATTTTCATTCTATTTTATGCCATTTCCATTCCCATTGATTAAATTTAATTCTTGTTTTAAAGATTATTTGCCATATTGTAGATTTTCTTTGTTGTCAATATTTAAATAAGTTTATTTTCACTTTCAATAATTAGATTAGGACAATTTTAATAGACATTTATTTTAAATCTAGATTGAAATAAATAACCATTAGTCTAAATGTGTTTTCCCCAATTGCAAACAACTATAAAAATAAACCTAGTTTGATAATGATGACATTATTCATATCTAAAGTCGAGGCATAACAATGAACCTCATCACTTTTTGGTATTTTTGTTTAGGATATCTTGAGATGTTATTAGGACATTCTTGAAATTGATTGTTGAGACATAATCCTTAGTAATTCATCATTAGAGGTTGAACATCCTTGCTCTATTAAAGAAAAAAGTTTATCTATTATGACAATAATATTTTTTTGAGTTAATTTGAGTAAGAGGATCATAAAAAGGACTCTAATATGACACATGAGTTGAAAGTGAGCATTAATTAACTAATTTCTTTAAGATTAGTAGAAAATTTTAAAAATTGAATGCATGGTTGGACTAAGAGACTCAACAGGTAGATTCACTTTATAAACCCTCCCATGACACCATAGAAAATGACTTTGAACTAGAATAAGTCATATACCTAGACAAAATTTTCTTGCAACCCCTCAATATTTGAAATGAAGGGAAACTTTATATTGGGGAAATATGGATGACGAAGATGATATAAATGATAGGGAGAATCATAGATAAATTTTACATACCCTATATAACTAAACCTAGATGAAGAATATATCCCCATCCATATTTTGTACTTGTAGGGATATAAAAATTGAAGATCTAGACTAATCCCCATTTGATTTTAGGGTGATGTATCAAACCTATGTAATTATAGAATTGATAACCAAAAAAAGAAAGTTATTTCATTTCATAGTAGAATCTATCAATTATGTGATGGTTTATGGTTTTACAACCAAACTCTATCCACACATGGAGAGAAATAAAAGAACAAATTCTTACACAAGTACAAATACTATTGCAGGGTGAGATATTACAAATAGGAACTCTTTAGGATAATTATCTTGATTGATTCCTCTTTGTTTACTATTGTTATGGAAATGTATGAGACATAGAACTAACTAAACCATATTTATCTAAGGTTTATAGGATGAGTCCTAATAAGCTTTAGATCTTATGGGAGAAGGGAGGTGTTCACGCTTGGAATCATAAATTTTTCTAAAATATATAAAGATTGTTTGTGCGTTAGGGCCAAAATTAGGAAATCCAAAACTATAAAAGGACACAATAAGACAAGACAATTAATAGATTATTTTATAAATTTGAAAATAAGAATATTGGTACATCAAACACCACAATAGATGAAATTCAAGTAAAGGCTATAAAAAATGAATTTATTTCCATCTAGTAGTCTAGATGCATAAGTAAGCATGCACAAAGTGATTTCCCCCTTGATAAAATATAAATTTGTAATATTTTTGACAAAATGATGTTACTAATTGATGTGAGTTGATACCTAAAATCAAGAATCACATGAACAAGGGTGTCTAACTAGAGGAATAAATCAATTAAATATGTTAGAGATGGGGGAATAACTTCTCTTATAATTAATATACAAATTATTTTTTCCTACATGCCACCAAGAATTTATCTATCAATTAGTTGGTAGTTCTATGACTAACCCCATAGCCTACACAGTAGTGGGGACCATATTCATGGATTCCTTAAGATTGGAATAACCAATGTTAGTATTGACACATGCCTAAACAATGGATGCCCTAGTGGACATAAAACCAACCATTCCAAGGATAGAAGTTTTTTTAGATTAGCAACAAGATTTACATCCTAGTCCCTCTAACATACAATAATTTCCTTAGTATAAGTAAGTAAATCAATAATAAGTACCTACCCAACTTGTGACTATTCTTAAAAAAATATACAAACTACATCTTTCTATAACACAAACTAGGAGAACATAGCTAGATTAAATACCATATACTATGAAAATATTTAGCTTCACTTAGGAAAAAACCCTCCTCCCATACCATTATTTAAATCTCTAACGAGGAGGAGATATAGCCTTCTCTTAAAAAAACACAGAAATAAAATAAATTTATTTTATACAATAGTCCAAATGTATCTCTATTTTCATACTTCCCTAATTGATGAAAATAAAAATTCGCATATATAACCTTTACATGTGTATAAATCTAATCTAGTACAAGAGATCAAATAATTAAAAATTGAAATCCCATTGTTATAGGCTATATGAGATGTTCTAGAGAATAATAACAACATTAAACAATTTTGTATGTCAAAACTTTTGAGAAAAGAAGAAACATCTTAAAATAGTCTAAGTAGATGGTAAGCTAGCTAGCCTCCTAGATGGTAAATGTCTCCATCTAAAATATGGTGACCTAGGGAGCCTTGTAATCATAACTTCAATTGGTAGCACAAAACATCAGACATCTTTGTGGATTTGGGTGTTTCTATCAATATCACGATAGCTAACATGTTGAGAGTATTATCCTTAACTAACTTATGTAGCCAATTTCCACCATTTTAAAAATGGATAAACATTTGATAGCTAAGATAAAGGGTATCATTAAAGATGTCCTAGTTAATACAAAATCCTAGAAATATTTTATTATTTTCATGGTAATTAATCTAGTCATGAACCTCAAAGAATGGATACCCATTGATCCTAAGAAGACTCTATCTAGCTATAGTAGTTTCTTTTATTGACTATAAATCAAGAAAAATGACCATATTTAATGGAATCAATGATATTTCATTTGTATCCCCACTTGTAAGACCTTCCTTAGAATTTGATAATCATTTATGGGTAGATGTACCAAACAAAGATTATAAAATAAAGAGAATTTCCTACTTAATGGTCATCAAAATAAAATGAAATGTAGAAGAGCTGGAAGATGATTTTGACAATTATAAGGAAGAATATAAAAACCAAATAATCATCTAATGCAACCTTGTTTAATTTGTCCAAACTAACTAACTAGTAAGACTTTCTCCAAGCATTTAATTTTCCCTTAGAGAATATTATTCTCGTTGTTGAAATGTTTTATAAAGAGATTACCACTTTTCACATGCCATATCCTCACCATTTCCAATTAAGCATGCTACTAAGGTAATATAAAACGCTATCCTTAAGATCTCACTAAATAAATCATGATTGAATTTGGTGAACCACTAAACATTAATAATTCCTTACTAGATAAGTGGGAATAAAAACTACACTATATGTTGTAAGCAATCTCAAAAGAATTTACTTGGGAACACACTCTTATGATGAGAATCTGACTTGACATCTGCACCCATCATATATATAGAAAATTTGATACCTGTGAGAAAAACCAAATGAATTTTAAACCTATCACTTTAAGATATATTCAAAATTCATATTGGAAACATTTTAGAAGTAGGAATCATATAACAATCTTAGATAGCCAATTGGTTTCTTCACTAGTGATTATTTTAAAGAAATATATTAAGTAGAAATATATGTAAGCTAAAAAGAGCTAAATAAATCCAATTCAAGAGATTAATTCCCCTTAGCCCCCATCAATAAGGTTTTGGAAAATCTCACTAAGAAGAAAGACTTTTCCTTCCTAAATGGATTTAGTAAGTAAATGTAATGAAATACATTTTGTAAAAGAAGAATTTAATAGGAAATATGCTGCAAATACTTGATGATATTAAATTCACATTCACCTCAAATTGGGGGCTAAATCTAATGGTGAAATTTGTATACCCCTACCAATTCCCATATAGTTTTGGGGTATTTTAGTGGAATGTCTTAATTTAGTGACAAGTTTGGCTAATGATTCTAAGCTTATCCCAATCCATTTTATATTCATTTATAACCATTTCAATGGATTCAACCTTATCCCATCCTTATTTATGGATTCTCATATATTCACTATTTACACTATTTTTATTAGCCTACTTTCAAAATCATGTCCACACCATTCATTTATGGCCTCAAAACTTACACATTTTTATTTTAGGTCAATCTTAAGTGACTTAAGGTTGATCGTAAACTTTTAAATTTTAAATATAAATTTCTAGGCTGACCCTTTCCTACTAGCCATGAGGGGTTCACTTGGCACATGTTTTGTGCAAACTATTATTGTGTCTTAGTATTTTAAGACATTAAATATGCACTTACTAACATTTTGGATTTTGGGACAACTATATTTAGGCCATTTAAATATGGTTGTGCATGTTCTCTATGATATAACTTGATTGTACTGATCTAGAAATCTCCTTAAGGGTGTTTGTAATCACCACCTTGATAGTTTGATACAAGGAAGATGAAGAGATCTCAATAACAAATTTTAGTCAAATTATTTCCATAGGTCACAATTGATTCTTACCCATCAAAGCATTCATAATTGGATTCTACATAATTTCAACATTTATTCTTCATCATTGTTCCCTAATTACATGCAAATTAATTTTATATTCATTGTTTACATTTATTTGATTAGCCTAGATCATCTATGTAAAGTTGTAATGATGAAATTTTTATACTAATGTCATTTTCCATTTAGATTTTTTGTCCATTTTAAGAGAATGTCTTGATACATATACACATTGAAAAGTGTCATAATCTTGTGTGAAGTCAAGCTTTTTCCCCCATGTTGCTACTCCACTTTTACACATTCCCACATCCTTTATCCATACCTTATCAAAATTGATCCACATCCCCATGTATTCTTCATGTATTATGCCTATCTATGTACTAATCCATAAATGTTTCATTATTTTTTTCATCTTTCTGTCTTGATGGCGAAAATATATTTGTCTACTATTTTGTTCATAACTTTTGAATTGTAACTCAACTTTAACTCAAAATTTCTTCAATCCTACACTTTACTTTCCTTCATAAAGCCATTGAACCAAGCACAATAGTATTCGTGTAATTTATTGCTATATAGTTATGTATTTAAAAACATTTAGTTGAATTTGGTTAATCATTCAAGTGCTTCTTATTCACATTTAGGAAAGAAGACACTTCAATTGGTGTAATAAAAGGAATCTAGATTTGCAATCTTATGGGAATGACTCAAGAGTGATTTCTTCTATTGTTTACTCATTTTAAGGGAGGGAGTTGACCTATGAGAACATGTCCATTTCTAGTTGTAAGAGAAATCCCTCAAACATATTCTTGAATGCTACCGAACTTTAGATTAAAAAAATAAAAGAAGTGAAGATAAATCAAGTTAACCATAAGTATAATTAGAACTAAAAACTCTCACTATTATATTTTTTTGAATAACTATTAAAATTAATTTAATTTATTACAATTAATTAAATTTATTAAGTCTAAAATAACATTGATTAATCAAACTAATTTACACTTAATTAAATGTATATTTACTTAATCAATCCAAATTAATGCCTAACAAAAATTTATTTTCCTTTACAAATGTGTACATAATGTTTTACAAGATGCCAACTAAAAGAACACTCCAAAATCATGTAAAATGGACAATAAAAAATTTCAAAAAAAATTCTTAAATACAAAAATAATTAAAAGTAACTAAATTTTGTATTTGAGAGTAAAATGAGATTTTATATAGTATTTTTGGGACACCAATTTTTTTTTATAGATTGTATCTAGGAAAGTTTCGAAAATCCCTAAAGTTATGCAAGTTTCTTGTCAAAAATATTGTACAATGGTGGACATGCACTCCAAGTTGTTTGGATTGAATCTGTGGGCTGCTTTCTTATTTTGATTTTTTTTCGCTAATAAATATTTAGTTCTCTTTTCATCAACATACAGCTATGGTTTTTCAAATTTTGCCAATATAAGAGGTTTCTAATTAAGCCCAAACTGAACTTGGCTGTCAAAGTATAATCTACAAGAAAAGAAATATCACAGGACGATTTCATGTATTGCATTTACAAGGTTTTTACAGTATTTTCAGAAACTTCATATCTGTGCCTGCACATGAGTAGAGTTATAGCATCAACATTACAATATTAAGCTCTTGACGGATTTTGAAGGAGCTATCTAATGCGAGGAGAAAAATAAGAAGCTTAAATATTAGTTGAAGCAAAAATTGGAGATGCACCACAATGATTATCCTAGATTCCTCTGAATTATAGACGAACTCAGTAAACTATGAAGCATTTGATTAGTAGATAGATGATGAAGTGGAAGCAGAATCTGATCCATGCAGCGCCAAAAGCATTTGTGAGGGCACGCGAATGCCAACAACATTATCTGTATGTCAAGTTCAGATCTGTTAGCCCCGCTCTATATGCATCACAAAATGATAAGACACGAGAAAACATTATATTGAAGTGGAAATGTGCGGGCTACCTTTTAATGGAATGGGCGGGAGAGATTGAAAATTGAATTCAAATTTAACCGTAGCAGTGAATGTCACGTGAAGAGTCAGAGGAGAGACAACGGAATGTAGCGCAACGAAAATTTCAAGAAGAAACGGAAGTTCTAGAGGGCCCACACCAGCCACCTAAGCGGTCAACGCTTAGAGTGTGCTGGTTAAGCCCAGCCTATTATGACCATGAATAAGAGAAAATTCGCAGAAGAAAGTTAACAGGTTGATATGTGATTTGACCAAACAACATTTATTTTCAATCTTTATAAGGGGATTGCCTATTTTATGCTTCAGAGACAGAGACATAAACGGTAGCGAAGGTTTCTTCCCAATCGCCATTGCAAAACTCAACGTAACTGTTATTCACATATCTGTTTTCTTTTAATGGATTTGTTCTCATATTCAATAAAGTTATGCTTTTGTTATGGATTTAGACTGATTAAATTTTATTGTTTATTAGATAATCTAGTACGAGAATGTCTGCCACTGTGTACCCTCCCAGTATGTGGACTGATGATGCAATTAACTCTCTTACACAAATCACTTACATATGATCATTTTTATTCATTATCTTAAAATACTGAGAGTGTATGCAAAGTCATTGTTAATTTACTTTGAAATCAAAGGAATAGAATATTATGCGTAGGAAGTATTTTTCACAGTTTATCAAGTACGTTGTTTTATTGAGTGATTGTGAAAAGTAGAAAGTATTTTTCAGTATATCAAAGTACGTTGTTTTCTTGAGTGATCGTGACAAGGAAGAAGCCCTTTTTGCAGTTTATCAAAATATGTTGTTTTATTGAGTGATCATGACAAGGAATAAGTCTTTTTTTGCAGTTTATCAAAGTACGTTGTTTTATTGAGTGATTGTGACAAGGAAGAAGTCTTTTTTGTAGCTTATCAAAGTACTTGTTTTATTGTGTGATTGTGAAAAGTAGGAAGTATCTTTCACAATGTATCAAAGTACGTTTTGTTATTTAGTGATTGTGAAAAGTAGGAAGTATCTTTCACAATGTATCAAAGTACGTTTTGTTATTTAGTGATTGTGAAAAGTAGGAAGTATTTTTCAGCATAACAAAGTACATTGTGTTATTGAGTGATTGTGAAAAGTAGGAAGTAGATTTGACAGTGCATCAAAGTACATTGTGTTATTGATTGATTGTGAAAAGTAGGAAGTACATTTGGCAGTGTATCAAAGTATGCTATTTTATTGAGCGATAGTGAAAAGTAAGAAGTATTTTTCAATATATCAAAGTACGTTGTTTTATTGCGTGATCATGACAAGGAGGAAGTCTTTTTTGTAATTTATCAAAGTAATTGTTTTATTCAAAGATTGTGAAAAGTAGGAAGTAGTTTTCACAACATATCAAAGTACGTTTTGTTATTGAGTGATGGTGAAAAGTAGAAAGTATTTTTCCGTATATCAAAGTATGTTGTTTTATTGAGTGATTGTGACAAGGAAGAAGTCTTTTTTGCAGTTTATCAAAGTACTTGTTTTATTCTGCGATTGTGAAAAGTAGGAAGTATCTTTCACAATGTATTAAAGTACGTTTTGTTATTGAGTGATTGTGAAAAGTAGGAAGTATTTTTTAGTGTAACAAAGTATGTTGTGTTATTGAGTGATTGTGAAAAGTGGGAAGTATATTTGATAGTGTATCAAAGTATGCTATTTTATTGAGTGATTGTGAAAAGTAGGAAGTATTTTTCAGTGTATCAAAGTATGTTGTGTTATTGATTGATTGTGAAAAGTAGGAAGTATATTTGGCAGTGTATCAAAGTAATGCTATTTTATTGAGTGATTGTGAAAAGTAAGAAGTATTTTTTAGTGTATCAAAGTGCTTGTTTTATTGAGTGATCATGCCAAGGAGGAAGTCTTTTTTGCAGTTTATTAAGTACTTGTTTTATTGAGAGATTGTGAAAAGTAGGAAGTACTTTTTGCAACATATCAAAGTACATTTTGTTATTGAGTTATTGTGAAAAGTATGAGTACGCTATTTTATTGAGTAATTGTGAAAAGTAGGAAGTATTTTTTAGTGTATCAAAGTATGTTGTGTTGGTGAGTGATTGTGAAAGGTATGAGGTATATTTGGCCGTGTATCAAAGTATGCTATTTTATTGAGTGTTGTGAAAAGTAAGGTAGTATTTTTCAATGTACCAAAGTACGTTGTTTGAGTGATTGTGACAATGAGGAAGTTTTTTTCGCAGATTATCAAACTAGGTTGTTTTATTGAGTGATTGTGAAAAGTAGGAAGTATTTTCACAATGTATTAAAGTATGTTGTGTTATTGAGTAATTGTGAAAAGTAGAAAGTGTTTTTTCTATGTATCAAAATTTGTTATTTTATTAAGGTTCAACTGCATAACTTTTAGTGAAACTCATTAACTCATATTTCCTGATTAGTGTTTTATAGAATTTAAAAATAAAAATAAAAATTAATATCCTTATAAAATATGTTTACTATTTCAGCCACTTGAAGACTACAAGCACATGGAGAAATTGATAGAAGAGATTAAAAATATGTTCTAGTCTATGAAGAATCTAGGAAGATAAGCCCATCCGCATATGACATTGCATGGATAGCCAGAATACCATCCATTGACAACCCTTCCCAACCTCAATTTCCACAAACACTGAAGAGGATTGTCTGCAATCAATTAAGTGATGGATCTTAGGGAGGAGAATCATTTTACTTACCACATGATAGACTTATTACTCTTTCATGTGTCATCGCACTTAGAATATGGAAGGTGGAGGAAATGCAAGTGTAGAAGGGTGAGATATATCATAGTTTTATCAAAGCTATTTTAATAAAATTTTAGATTATCTCTTCCTAATCACCGATTTCTTAGAAACTTTTATTAAGGTCCAGTTCTGAATTGACAAAGTTTTTTCCTTGTGGTCATTCTCAGGAATTGATTTTGTTAACAATCAACCTCACTCTATTAAGATGAAAGAGGGTATAGTAATCTGCCAGTTGGATTTGTGATCCTCTTTTCTTCTTTGTTGAAGGAAACTCATGCTCTAAGTCTCGGTATTTCTCATGATTACCATTCATTAAAAAAATGCTTGCAATCAGGGAAGCTCAACTTAAAGAGTAAGTGAAGGACACCCAGGAGCATTGAAATTTTTATTTTTTACCTCTAAATTTTGGAATCTAATGATTTTTTTCTTCCAAAAATAGGATTGATATGTATGTCATATATAGCCTACCTAAATCTCTTTTGTTTCCATTGGAGGGATTTCATGAGGTTATAGGTTGGAGAAAAAAAATGAACCTCTGTTCAAAGGATGGACACATGTTCGGCTCACTGGCATCCACTGCCTGTGTTTATATGCACACAGGAGATAAAAATGTCTGGAATCCATAAACTTTGTTGTCATAATTTGTGGAGACTACAGTAAGATGTATATATTTACTAATCTGTCTCATTTTCAATGACAATATTGTTTCAGATATTGGCCACATAAATAATTAAATTAAGAAAATTACTATCTCACATAAGTAATTGATTTTATGGTTGATAACAGTACCATGTTTTTATCCTTCTGATAAAAGCATGAACGCTTTGTTGCCATTGATAATGTTGAACGTCTGGTAATTGGTTGCTATTTCAAAATGAAATGAAATAGGAATTGGATCATGTATACAGGTCCATCCTTTTAATCTTTTCCATGTTTTATTTAAAAGGAAACTTGAGGAGAAAAAGGTTGCACCTCAGGTTAATTTTGTATTTAAAAGTTATTTTTCTTGTTTAGATTTTGGAATAATGGAGGCATCTGAAGGGGAAGAAATGATACCATTGTAAATGTCAATGATACCGCTATGGGCTTTAAGATCCTTAGACTACATGGCTATGATGTATTTTCAGGTAAAGGTGGCATTTTTTTCGCTAATTATTCTACAATTTGATGTATCAAGCTCTTTTTTAAATCTATGGAGAAACGATTTTGGATTTAATTTTTATTTTGGAAAGTTTTGTTTCACAAGGATTCTGCAATTTAGATTTCTTATACACTTTTGAAGTCATGTTTTCTGTAACAGTTGAAGGTTGTTGTAATTGTAAATTTTCTATAAATAAAAATACGAGAGATTTTTGCTCATACTTTTTTCCTATAGAATTTTATTGGAATTTTCATGTTAATACTATGTTAAATTTGTGTTTATTGTTTTTCTCTATCTATTCTGCACTGTAACACTACATTGTTAAAATTTTGTATTTCCAAATTTATTTAGTTTATTAGCAATGTTTAAGTAACCTTAGAGAAGCATTCAATCTAAGCATCCTATCGAGACAGGCTTAACTTATGTTTGATTGCATGCAAATAAACATTTAGTAGTTTATGTTATAAGTTTTGAAAATGAGAAAGGAGAGTTCTTTAGTTTTGCTGATAAAACATACGTAGGGGTTGAAGACATGTTAAGTCTCTACAAATGTTCGGGTGAAGCCACATAAGTGGTTTACACTTTTGAAGAGGAAGGAAATTTTGAATTTTTCCCATTCCTCATATAAAAATGGGTTCGGCCGAACCCTAAGGTTCGACCGAACCATTTAGATGGTTCGGTCGAACCCTAGGGTTCGGCTGAACCCCTGGTTCGGCCGAACCAATGAAATCCCCTATTAAAAAATCATACTAGAGTGGGTTCGGCCGAACCTAGGTTCGGCCGAACCCTTTTAGTATGGCTAAAACAAAAAAAGCTTTCATTTAATTTCTTTTTTTAATTGCATATGGATTAATGGTTATTAAGACCTTTCCAAAGATGTTGGTGACACTGTTCAATGAACCTCTTTTTTCACCTTAGTTCCTAAGGCACGAGAATTGTTGAAAATTTTGTGTTTGAGCTACGATTTCGAGAATGAAAGTGAAGATCTCAAAAACCCAACTAGTATCGGGTTCCCCTCAAATATGAGCTATCCAACAGCGAATATAATTTTAGTATGTTTTGATTATATTATCTGTATCTATTTTTAAGTTTTATTAAATATATGGGTTTTCCTTTAAACAAAATACATTACGCACAAGTGGAAAAATAGAATATCAAAAACAAAATTTAAAATATGAAGTGCACCAGATATTTAGGTCCTTGATCAACAAAAAAAAAAGAATTTCGATACATACGTTAAAAAGTTGCTCTACGTTATATGGTGATATTATGTCTGAATTATATTGATTTGACTTTAAAACTTGATAAAAGAAAAATATTCAATAAAAACTATCTAATCAAGTGGGAAAACACTAGATATTGGAGTTACAAATCTAAATTTGAAAGAGTTAGAATTTTATCTCAAGGAAAAAAATTTATCTCGTTATCACAATTGTACTTTTAAAAATGCTGTTTTAGAAAAAAACTAATTTTCGTAGGAGATGGAAATGAAGTGCAATCTGATTCCAAAAATTAGAAAAAATATTTTTAGAATCTACAAACAAAATATGACAAGACTCTAGTTTGCATCATCTTCAAATTCTTTACGGTTTAATCGCTATAGGTGCCCGAATGTGGAGATTGTGTTAAAAAAAAATATATCAGTGTCCAGTTAGGCCAAAAAGTGTAAACCACTATTGTGGGATCACCCTCCCAAGTAGCTTTTCCTGGAGAAACCACAATGAAAGAAGCAAAAACCTTCACAACAAGTGTTAGTGTAATTAATGCTTGCATACATATATCTTGAGTTAAGCCTACTTAGGCATTTATTACTTAGGCATTTATTGTGTTTTAGATATTTTCCTAGTATTTTCATTAGCTAGTTTGTAGACTATTGAGGTGCAACACCTCCTGGTTGGATATTTCTCCTTTATAAGGAGACCCCTGGCTATCTAATAAATCAGGTTGATGTTGTGACCTTTTCACACATCGCCCCATTTAAAATGGGGACCCCCTAATTTTTGCTCTATCCTGGTCTTTTGGCTTGGGTTTTTGTCTCTCTCTCTCTCTCTCCATTTCTTTTATGAGGCTTGCCTTCCGGGGATTGTGCCTATAATTAAGTTTAAACGTGAAATTTGGCCAAGTATGAATATTAGGGTTTCCATCCTTTTGGTCAATCTGAGGTTGAACAAAGTGAATAAATTGAAAATAGAGCTTAACATTGTTGTCAGTGTGCTTCCAGCAGGCTCTCAACAAATTTTCATCAAAATCTGAGTACTTACTATTTTTAGTAAGTGTGCAATTATAGGCAATCCATCAGCATTTTCGAAATTCCGATAGTCACACTGCGTCTAGAGCACATCAAGCTACTCGTGTGCAAAGTTTGAACTGAAAAAGGTAACTTTCTATTTTTAGTAGTTCAGCTTCCGGAGCAAATTTCAAGGGTTATATGCAGGATTTTGCAACGCATGTCTACATATTCCTTCTGGGTTCTTCGATACCTTTGCAATAGTATAACATGCAAAGTGAGATGACAACTTTCAGAGTTCAGCCTTCAGAGGCTATTTTTAGGGTTTGCATGTCAGGGTTTCTTTTGCATGTCGGATGATTCCTTATGGGTTTTTCGAGAGCTTCGTAGTGGTATGACATGCAAATGGAGATAATCACTCAGTAAGGAACTTACTATTTTTAGTAGGTGCATCCCGGTAGCCACCTCCCAGCAGTTCAGAATCACAAGCTGATCGCAATGCAACAGAAGCAGGAAAAAACATAGATCATTTGATATGCATGCAGAATAAATTAGGGTTTCCAGCTTCGGAGCCTGAAAAGAGGGGTAAAAAGTCTGAATTTTAGAAAACCAGTGTAAACCATTGCGATCAACATCCTTCAGGCTATCTGCTGGTGAAATTTGAAGTCAAACGGAGCACTTACTATTTATAGTAAGTCATTTTGGAAATAGGCTAAAAATAGCAAGTCATGTGCATGTGCTGATGCCAGGAGGCAAGTCATATGGTGAGGAGCGCCTCATTCAAATTTCAAGTTAAACGGAGTTGTGGAGATATCAAAAGTAAGTAGTTACTATTAATAGTAAATCACCTTTAGAAATGGGCTAAAAATAGCATGCCAACTAAAAATAGCAGTGTCAATAGGGTAACAAGGTCATGAGGATCTAGTGTTTGAAATTTCAAGTCATTCTGATCTCCAGAGATGCAAAATCGAGAGACTTACTATAAATAGTAAGGCACAGAGAAGCTGGCTAAAACAAGGAAAAATGGCTAAGTATTGGGCTTCATCCTGCAGCTACCAGAAAATGCACCCAAGATGATGAAGAGGCATGGAGAAAACTTTAAGTTAAAAATTCGTCCTCCTGCTTAGCCAAAATGCGCCCATGAAGCATAAAAGTCAAAGAGGTCAACGTTTTTCATCATGTAACTATGGCTAAATGCGCCCAACTCAAGGTGAAAGCATAAAAAATTCTAAGTATGAAAATTCGTCCACCTCCTAGGCTAAAATGCACCCATGCTTGGAAAGGTCAAAGAAAGTCAACGTTTTTCATCTTGTAGCTATGGCAGAATGCGCCCACCTTGAAGCATGAAAGTTAAAAAAATTTCTAAGTGTTGAAGTTATCCTCCACCACCCTCCAAATGCGCCCATCCTGCACATAGGTGGAAATGTGCCCAAAATGCAAGTGAGTCAAAGTAGTCAACAAGTTTCATCCTGCACATATGCTCAAATGCGCCCAAATGGGGCCATGTCAAGACAAAATAAGGTAGGCGAAGAGTCACAAGATGGCGTTGGAAAAAGTTTATCCTCCTCCCCCTCTCAAATGCGCCCATGCAACAAAAGGTCAAAGGAGTCAAAGAAATTCGTCCTCCTCTAATTAAGAAATGCGCCCAAGTTCAAAGGAGTCAACAAGTCATCAATTTTCATTCTTCACCTATGAGGAAATGCGCCCAAATGAGGTCAAGTGAAGACAAAAACGGAGAAGTTGAAGAGTCATCCTTCATGCAAGCCAAAATGCGCCCAAGGTGGTAAGTGCAAAGGTGTTAGAAAATATTGCCAAGGGTGAATAAAGTGCTAGGCGTAGTTTTAATTTTCTTCAAGTATGCTATGCGCCTAGGGTGGTGAAATAAAATACAAGATGATGTTGATGAATATTGCTAAGGCATTGGAGCTTCAAGTGAAAATATCTTTCAAGTGCAAGATAAAACGTAAGGTGATGAATAAAGCAAAGTGGCTAGGTGTTGGAGTTGCAAAATAATAATTTTTTTTCCTAAGCCGTTGAAGATGGGGAAAGTAAAATATGATGTGCTTGTAGGAAGATCTTCTAAGTGAAATAAAATTTTCTCATAGGCAAAGTGATCAAAGTTGGATATAAAAAATTTTCAACGCGAATTTTTTTTTCTAAGGAAAATTTTTCAAAGTGATTCAAATTTTCTCTGAGGCAAAATATTTTCTTCCTTAGAAAACACACCTAGAACTCAAGGTGATGAATTTTCTTCTTAAAGCACGAGCAAATTTTTCAAAGATGAAGTCAGAAGATGATGACAATATAGGATGAATTCAAATTTCTCAAGTCAAAGCAACAGGATGTTCATGGAGATGAAGAACGGATTTAAATTGATGGAGTAATATTTTCTAAGGTTCAAAATTTAAAAATTTAAATAAACCCGTTCGTTGGGTACCCATGGATTCATCGCGTTTCAAAGAAAATTTTCTTTTGGGTATTGGAAATTTGTGATGAGGAATGGATTTCTATATCTTCTGCACTTCGCCGGTGCCTTCAGCATGAAGAATTTAATTAGTGCTCAAATTGTGAAATTTTCCTAAGGAAATTTTTAAAATCTTCTAAGGAAAATTTGAATAAAACGACTTTTGAAAGGAAAATTATTCGAATGATGAATTCGAAATGAGTTGCCTAGATGATTTTGATCCAATTCTTCATAGATGAATTTTCCAAAGCTGAAGAGAAGTAAAATTCGAATTCAAGTGACAGAGCTCCAGCTAGTGAATTAAAAGATGAATTTAAATTAAATTTTTCGAAAGTAAATTCAAAAGATGCCAGTCAAAGTTGAACTTCTAGAAGGTTGAGATTCTCGGACAAGTGTCAGGAATACCAGAGAGGGAAATTCAAATGAAGTAGTGGGAATTTAATTCACTGGCTATACTTAGCCTCCTTCTACAAATCAATTTTCCTATAAGATTGAGAAGTTTCTCACTTCTTTTTCACAGCTGAGGAGAATTAGATTTGCTCTGAGTTAGACATTGCAGTGAGTTGCTGAAGACTAGATTGCTAAAGCTTGAAGAAGTTCAAAATTTTGCTAAGTCTTAGAGTTGCTAAGTGAAAGGCGTTGGAAGTTCTGGACTGCTGAAGTTTGAATTTGCTGAAGCTTGAGGAAGATTATATTGCTGAAGCTAAGAAGGACGCATTGAAGAAAGAAATTTCAAAGAGTTTAAAGGGTGCGAACTTGCTGATTTGAAATTGAGGAAGTGTGAATTCAAAGAGCGAAGTTGTTGAGGCTTGTGAAGTGCACACTTGCTAAGTGTGAAGTACGAATTTACAAAAGTTCAAGTTGCAGATTGAAGTTGCTGAAAGTGGTGAAGTCACAGATGCTTACTTAGAAGTCTTTTCTAAGTATTGAAGTTCAAAATCTGTTGAAGAGAAACAGTTGAGATGGGTGAGGCAAGGGCGACTGGCAAAGATAACAATGGTGCATCCAGGCAGGCTGTGATCAAGAAACTGAGCAAGACATTTATGCCAGAGTCAAAATTCATTTGGAAGTTGGGCAAGCTGACGGATACCAACTTGGGCTCCGTCAACCTAAAGACTTAAAGAATAGAATGTTGGGGATTGGTAATCATCGACCTTCGACCACTTCGCACAACATTGCTCGAAGCGTATTATATGCAGCTGCTGGTTTCCCACTAGCCATTCAGTGTTCAGAGCTGATAATGGAGTGCGCCAACTGTTATGAGAAGGATCACAGGTCGATCATGTCACCAGATGGCCAAGTGCTCGCCAACCTCACTCCTGCTGCCATTGGTGAAGCTTTCGGGATCCCAGTGCATAAAAACATGGTTTACAAATCAAGGGAACGATCTGAGCGAATGTACGCTTCTGCATTCAAGAGATGCACAGAGATGATCAATACTCACTGGATGAGCAACCCCAATCCTTCTCGTACGAAGTTGCCGAAGCAAATCCTAGCGGATGACTTGAACCAAGAGTACTATGATCTCATTATGATGCTAAGCAGAGTTGGTGGTTGCCCACAGTCCTTTATTTTTGAGCCATGGATGTTCTACTACATCAACCTCATGCTGGAAGGGAAAGACTACATCAACTAGGCCGAGATGATCAGTGACAATTTGCATGAGCAGCTCCTGAGCCTAAGAAGGATGAAGATGTTTTACATGAGCTCTTACATCATTTACATGTTGGCTTGTATGACGAAGTATCGAGGAATATCATACAAGGATCCTGTTGGTTGTGGCTCTCACTAGTTTAAAATACATGAGGCTTGTCCGCAGTTGCATTTGGCAAGCACTACTCATTACAAGCGTGTCAATGACGCCTTCACCATGCACATCACGAGATTGCTTTAGGAGTGGTTGCATCATAGGATCTCGAGGGAGGCCCAGGAATTGATTGAAAGATATGGGTGCTAGTTTATTCAGTTTCTAAAGTTTTCTTACATAAGGCTGCAAGGTTTTTCATCATATCCATATAGGCTGCCTAAGTACCCAACCGATAGAATTTTGATGTTAGAGATATCTAGGCAATTGCTCGCCTACAATAATATTAAGAAGAAAAATAAGAAGGGAGGAATTGAATTTCCAATTGTCATGGGAAACTTAGATGAAGCGTGTCCTACATTTCAGGTAGCTAGAGAGGCTGAGAGTGAGCTTCAATTTTATCACTTTTCCTATCACACCAGCCGACAGCACTATGATCCGCATAATAACATCAAATGGGTATTGTCAGAGGAGTTTAAGCACAAGGAAAATATTGAGGATTATTGGGCTGATGCATCAGATGAGATTGAAGTCAGGAAAAGAATGTTCTCTCGGTTGCCAATTACCATGGTCAGAGAGTGTGAAGTTGTTCTAGTTCCAGACTAGGTGAATGAGGACATGGACGTTGTACATCCAGATTATGCAGCAGTAAGAGATACTCCGCTTCCACTCCTGAATTTGTCAGAAACTGAGTTTGCTGACTTGGACACACTTTCTATTCCAGTCCTGACATTTACCAGAGCATGGGTTGATAGGCGTGTGAGTAGATTGAAGATTAGGTCAATTGCTTTGACTTACAATTTGATGGGAGGTCACATGACACCAACCACTGGTAGGAAGAAACAAATCACACGAGGTCTAGATTCTAAAAGGAAAGAGCCAGTACGGGTTGCATCGCCCACGCCATTGGAGACACGTTCTCAAAGTATATAGGAAGTTTCCTTGTTTCCTGATCAAAAGAATGCATTGAATCAGGTGCAAGTAGTACAGGAAAATAATCAGCCTCCATGGAGAGAGTCGGTTGGCCAAAGCATCAACGCACCTAGTAGAGTTGATCAGCAGATTGATGAGGGGACTGCTACTAACCCTCAGTTTCAGCAGGAATAAGAGATGACTTTGGAGGATGATGATGGTATAGTTTCAGGAGACACTCAGCCACTTGAGGACGATGAGCCTCACCAGAATGATGTAGAAATTGAACAAGTTCGAGAAGTGGAGGAACAGGAGCAACAGCCATTTGACATACAGTATACAGTACCTAATTGGCTCAGGGATAGGATGAGAAGAAGCCCCAGCAAAGAGATTGATCCAGCAGTTGAGATGGAAGAATTTTTGAACAGGATCAGTGCACCTCCACAAAAGAAGAGAGCACGAAAGTTTTTGAAGATCTCCACTAAAGAAGACGACTCTCACACTCTTCACATGGCAGTGCCTCAGGTTGATTGTGATCGAGATGAAGCAGTACCTGAGAATTATGTGGTCACAACTTTGGACTTAGGACGCCCCACAGGTGCACAGATTGTAGAGGAGTGTGATAACTCCTACCTCACCCTCAAAGACAGATTATTCAAGAAGGAAGGAAAGTATAAGAAATTAAAAAGAGAGCATAAGGCCTTGATTGGATATGTGCAACAGTTGTCTCGTCCTCGTGGGCAGGAAATTCCAGTGATAGAGCTTCCACCTGAGATACCTAGAGAGTCGATTAGTGGCTTGTTGGAGTTAGGAAAGATGACACAGGAGGTAAACAAGTGGGTCATAGGAGTTCGTGTTGAGACAAAAAAGTTTATGGAGGACCTTGCTTTTGCTTTTCAGCAGGCTTCCAGTATTTTGGCACGAATGGAGGTAGTTGATCAGGCTTGGGGAGATGCTTCTGTTTATTAGAGCAAAGTAATTCAGCGTATTGAGGCATTGAGTTATGTCCCTTTGCAGTTGCTGATTGATGGAGGGGTCATTCAGGAGAATGAAAGGTATGATTTTTCTAGATGGTATTCTTCAGCGATCACGGGACGTGGTTTCTTTGACGCAGCACAGGCGGATTCAGCTAGGATACAGAAGGCTATGGCCAATATCATTGATGGAGTTCAAAATACTTTTGAGGCCATATTTGCTAGGCGGTTGAATCCGGATGAGGTGAATATTGATAATTTGAGGGGTAGGCTGGTGTCTTTCTTTTAAGAGGTGAAGACCCTCACATAGGATGACTTTGAGAACACCTCCACTTTCTCCAATTTGATTCAGAGCACGCAGGATTCCTTAGTTGCTTGGAGAAAATCTTGTGCGAGGCATGAACCATCAGTCACAGTGCTGGAGTTTTAGCTAGATTGCATTCCACCCATTTTGGTTCAGGAGGTTGAGGTTGTACTTGCTAGATTCATTGAGTTTTCAGCTAGAGAGGAGAATGGGAATGCACTATTGGATGAGGATCTTCTAGAAGACTAATTGTGGGCATTTATTGCCTTTACTATTTTTGGGAGTGAGTGGGAATCTTTGTTCATTTATTACACCACTCCCCATTCTGGCAATTTTTAGGGTTAGGGCTGAGGTGGCTTAATCTTAGCCACTCTTTTGATTGTAATCTTAGCCGTCCATTGGAATGGGCTACCTATATAAGGGGGATTCCCCCTCATTGTACCTCATTAGACATTAGCATTAGATTTGGAGATCAGACTAGAGAGTAGAGCAAAGTAGACATTTTGCTTAATAGTTTAGCATAGTGTGGAGAAGAAAGAAAGTTTTCCCTTTGAAAACTTTTGTGGAGATTGTTGTGTAAAACTTTCATGATAATAGATCTTTTCATTGATGGTGGAATTCGTCTTTGTCATGGATAGCTAGCGAGGTCTCTTCATCCTTTCGGATCCAACTAGCATAAAGTAGCGTAATTTCCATTTCATGCAAGTAGTTTACTTTGGATGTGTGGTGTTTTATTGAGGTAGCTTCCTTTCATTCCATACCACTAGCAGCATGTTGATGATAAGTTCGCCTTGCGTGGTCCACTAGAGATTATCTTGAGTTTAACTTCGATTGTGATTTGTATACTTATATGCGTCATTCTGATGGTGTATGTATGCTAAATTGTAATCTGAACATCTTTTGCTATCCCTTTGAAGATTGCACCAATTTTACTGAAGCTGTCCGACATGGGGCTAGGTGAAATTTGGTTAAAGTCTACTGAAATCAAGCTCCACATATCTTGCATTTAGGATAGAATATAAGTTTCTTAGGCCCTACACTCATTTACTTTCTGCACATTTCTGGTTAACTTTAGGAAACTCGCTCTTCAAGGCCAAATCATACATGCAAAAACCCCTTCAAATCATACACCGACTGTTAATTGCAAGAAGCCTGAAAAATTGTGTAAGTCCCCTCGTAAGAACACAACAATACACATCAAACCAACTGAGGGTGTTCCATGTATTTTGGAACCTTGGAGTTGAACGTGTGATCTATATCACAATCTTAGCACACGAAATACTTTGATCAAGAGAGAACGGAGTAGCCTTCAGAACTTTGTTCTTCTGTTGATTGGTGCAGTCACAAAAATTACATCAATAGAGAAAACTAGCACTAGAAGGAGGGCCTCTGATGTTCTTTTGCAGCTGACAAGCACATCAAGCGAAGAAGGGATTTTCATCAAAAAGAAATTCATTGGAGAAGAACATATCATGAGTCAAGATGGTGCTACCGCATAGAGAGATATTTCCAGTGTTGCAGCCAAATTTGGGATTCAACGACGATCAAGAAGACATCCTCTCGGGACTGAACAATCTTGCTTGGAAGACAAAGGAGAGCTATGCTTAGTACATGAGAACTTGCTTCATGTTGGAGGAGGAAGAAGAGAAGGCTATTGAAATTAAGTTTGCAATTGAACGAAACTTGTTGAATCAAAGACAACCACTTGCTCCTGCTCCTGCACCTCACCATCAGTAATCAGCTACATCCTGGATCATATCAGTTCATTCTCACCTGATAAGTTGATTTTTTTTTTGAAGTCTGCACCAAGCTCATCCAAAGACTTCATGGAGTTAGAGTTACCGACTTGAGCAAGGAAAAAGAAAGAAAGTCGTTCAAGTGAAGAAGTATTTTCAAGAGAAGAAGTTTGTTCAAGTGAAGAATTTCCCTCAAGTGAAGAAGTTTGTTCAAGTGAAAGAGAAACAAGTGGAGTAGAAATTTCAAGTTTGTTCAAAACTCCACCAAGTGCTTCAAGGTTTTCCCAACCCAAAGCAGTTCAAGATGCTACACCAGTGTTTATTCAACAACCAGTTCAGGCTACCACACAACAAACAACCCCAGTAATTGTATATCAAAGGTGACAGCCAATTCAAGCAATGGCTCAACTAGGAGGTCAACCAGGAGGTCAACCAAGAGGCCAACCTGCTTCAGATGGTGCTACTTGGCTAGTTACTAATCCATCCCCTCTTGAGTTTGCTAATTACCATGATATGCCAAAGAATCTGGAGCATTTCTGCACTAAGTATCAAGTCAATGACCCAAATCGTACTGCTGAGGATCACATCAAAATGTTCAAGGATCATTTGGGAAATAGAAAAATTGCATACGCGGACGTACCTTGCAGACTGTTCCCATATTCTTTGGGAGAAGAAGCACACTTTTGGTTTATACATTTGCTAGTTGGGTCCATAAGAACATGGGAGCAAATGAAAGAAGCTTTCATTGGAAATTTTGGTATTCCTATCACCCCAGTAGAGCTTTTCTGCCAATTCACAGAAGTGAGAAGACAAGATAAAGAACCTATTCATGCCTTCAACAACAGATTCCAAAAAGCTCTCACAAGGCTACGCACTCCATACGTTGTTCCAGATGCTAGGGAAAACTATTATGCAGCCTTAGACCCATTGACCGCAATGTTTGTGAGACAAGCTCATCCCATTCCGGCGGATATGAACCAAGCATACATGAAGGCTGTGGAAGTAAGTCAAAATAATGGGACAAAACATAAGAGGCCTTCTTTGTACATAGGTTTGATGACGACAAACAATCAAATGCAAACACTTGGTCTGGCATGGAATCAACAAATTCTGGCATTAAATCTAGTTCCGCAACCATCTTATCATGTTACACCGCCATCAGATCAGTTAATTCTCCATCCTGGGATACCTTTATCCCAGACTCCAGCTACAAGCTTGTCTATCTCCAGAAAACAGTGTTGCCAGCGAGGACTCAAGAGGAGAAAGACAAAATGAAAGAATTAGTAGAACAGATGAAGAGGCTGTCAACTGAGGTCACCTACCTCAGAAATCAGAATAATCAAATGCAATCTATGTTGAAGAATTATCAGGAAAATCCAGGTGCCAATCGGGGATATCAGAATAATCCTCAACACCATCAAGATGCCCATCAAGGACATGGCCACGACAAAAGCCATGGGTATCAGAGTAATAATCAAGGATATCATAAGAGGTCCTGGAATACAGGGCCTAATAACGAAGGAGTTCCGTCACCATTAGATAATCCACCATCTCCAGAAAACCGTCCTACTGATAGAGTTTTCTTGGCTGAAGCCGCCATGTCAGGATGGTGTAGACTCCACAATACCAATCAGCATTCAGAGTTACAGTGTCATGAATTTCAAGTCGCTGCTGATATTTTCAAAGGAGAAGTTAAGAGCATGGAGGGTACTGAGAATCCTCCAACTATAGGATGTGAGATAGTCCCAGTGCAGAGATATGACCAGGCACTGATTCTAGAAAATGTCAATGACCCACCTAAATATCAAAGCTATGCGCCACTAGAAGTCAATCATAGATTTCCACCAGAGTCAGTAAATGGTCCTGTGGGAATGCTAGATGATCAAGCAGAAGAAGCTCAAGTTTATTCAGAGGCTCAAGTATATTCAGAATCTCAGGATAGTTATTCAGAAGAGCCACTTGGTCAAGATAACTATATTTTCCCACCTCTTAATAACATCGTTTTAGTGGAAGGGAGAAGAGAGGTGCAAGCGTTTCAGACATCTGGAGGAGCAACACCCAAAGTGTACTAGAGGACTTATCATCAGAAAGAGCCTCTGACGTCATCAATCCCTCCAAATAACTTCTCAACTCCACCGAATCCAAACACGAGCAACAATCCGAATGTACCTCAGGATTCTCTGGAGTACAAGCAACAAAATGTGATGCAAAACAGAAATGGGCAACAGATTGTCCAGCAGCCTGTCCACCTAATGCAACATCCACAAAAGGACAACCTTCCAAGGGACGATATGAAAAGGCTAAGTTCCTATGTATTAGATGAAGTGAAGAAGATAAAGGTCAGTCTTCCATTATATGAGTTAATGAAGATTTTAGAAGTCAGACACACGATCCTGGGAAGTCTATATGAAACACCCACGGTAAAGAGCACATCTCAGGAAGCACTTAATTCATCAAGGAACCCTCCCGTAAATGTACAATCTCGTCCCACACAGAGCACGAACATGGTAGAAGAGGTGTCTCACACGCCATTCAACACTTGGGAGACTCCACAACAGTCTCAAGGTTTTGTGGGAATGGTACAAGGATCTTCAAGCAAGCCTAAGAAGCCAAAAATTGAAGATAAAAGAAGGGTTAGATTCAATTTGCCTACGGAGCAAAAGCAAGAGCAAACATAGAAGGTTGCCCAGAGCAATCAAGTCCCATTGGACAAAAGAGATGAAAAGAAGAGTGCTTTAGCAAATGAAAATAAGAAACCAGTAGTATTCTATCAGGGGAAGGATGAGCCTGCCCCATTCTCGGTGTCAGTTAGAATATTTGGAAAATTATTACACAATTGTTTGATTGACTCTGGTGCTTCGAGCAACGTCATGCCGCTGAAGCTGTGTCAGAGATTGGGTATAGTTCCACTTCAAACCACAAAGAAGGTGACCCAGCTGGACAAGACTGAGGTTCCAGTTGTTGGAGAATTGAATAATATTCATATGCAGTTGTCAGCTGATCCTCGAATCTAGAGCTGCATTGACATATTAGTAGTTGATATACCAGATGGATATGGAATGCTGCTAAGTAGAGACTGGGCCAGAAAGTTGAATGGATATATTGCAACTGATTTTTCCCACATGTGGCTTCCATGGAGAGGAGTCCCGAATCAGATTAAGATTGAAAGTACACCAAGGCTTAAATTGATGATCACTGAGTACGGTGAAGGGAATGAAATTATGTTTGTGGAGATAGATTTAGGCTCATATAGGCCTGTCAAGCAAGAAGTATTGATGCTGCAAAGCCTAAGTGAGGGGAAATGTTTAGAAGAAACCACCACTTCCACCGAAGTGTTGATTGAAAGTGACTCAAGTGATAGTGAAGGTGGGGGAACATTTGAAAACTTCAGGGATTTTGTCCTTAACAATGTGAAACAAGAAGCAGAGCTAGGTAAGGATGCCTCAATCAAGAATTTGCTGCTCCCCAACTGGTGCAGAATACATGAGGCTTTTCATTTTGAGATCATTTGTGCCATGTGCAAAGTGGCGTTAGAGCAAGTTGCAAGGCTCGTCCCACAAGCTTCATTGCAAGAAAAATATCAGAAGATGAATGAAGAAAATAGTGTTTTAATAGAAGAACTTGAAGAAGATGATAAAATTCAGTCAGAGATTGAAGAAAAAGTTACAGAGGTATGTAATCAAGAGGATACAAAGGTTTAGTCTCCCAACACTCCTATAGAGGATCAAGTATGGACTTTGAGGTTCGATGGATCAAAGTCAAAGAGAGGAAATGGAGCAGGGTTTGAATTAGTTAGCCCGACAGGAGAAGCTTATTTGGGTGCTTACAGGCTCCAGTTTTCATGCACCAATAATGTTACTGAATACAAATCCTTGATTCATGGATTGCTCCTTGCAATTCAGAAGGGAGCCAAGATTGTACATGCCATTGGAGATTCTTACATCGTGGTTCACCAAGTGAGAAAGCAATTTGCTTATCACGACAAGAGATTGGGCCGCTACCGAAATAGAGTATGGGACTTAATAGAAAGCTTCGATGCATTCAATATAAAGTAAGTTTACAGGTCCAAGAACCATGTTGCAAATTCTCTTGCACAAGCGGCTAGCTCATTGGAACCATTAGCAATGGAAGGGTTGAAGAAGTTTACAGTAGAATTGGTTTCAACACTGGGAATCCCTGACAACATAAAGAATTTACAAGTGTTCAATGACGATAAACAGATTCTGGATTTTCTCACATGCTCAGGTGTGTTTGAAGCACAAATCATAGATGAAGAGGAGACTGAAGAAGCAGAATTTGATATCGAAGGAATTCTGAATTTGAAGACCAATGTGATTCCAAGAGGAATGGTTGAGTTGGAAAGATTATTTGATACTGACAAACTGAGCATAAATCAGAGCACTCAAGGCAATGATTGTGAAGCTGTCAATCTAGGTATAGACGAACAAGTGAAGAATGTTTTTATTGGAAAAGTTTGCACACCTGAAGAGAAGGAAGGCATCTTGAAGGTCATGAAGGAATTTCCAGAGGTGATAGCCTAGGGATATGAAGATCTCAAGACATATGATACCTCATTGATTACACATACAATACCATTAAAACCAGGTAGTAAGCCATTCAGACAGAGGCAGAGGCCAGTGAATCCATTATTAGAGCCATTAATTTACCAAGAGGTCAAGAAACTTCTTTCGACAAGGATTGTTTTTCCAGTGAGGCACTCCACGTGGGTCACCAATCTTGTACCAGTTAGAAAGAAGAACAGAGAAATAAGGTTATGCGTGGACTTCTGCAACTTGAATAGGCCTCTGAAAAGGATAATTATCCTTTGCCTTCATTAGATGAGGTATTGCAAATAGTGAATGGTTCACAAATGATGTCCTTCTTGGACGGATATTTAGGATATAACCAAGTGATGGTTGAAGAAGAAGATAGATTGAATACATCGTTCACCACAAAATGGGGAACCTTTGCATACAGAAGAATTCCTTTCGGCCTAATTAACGCAGGAGCCACTTTCCAGTGAGCTATGGATATCGCTTTTCGGGATCTGGTGGGAAAGTGTATAATTATCTATATGGATGACTTGACTGTTTTCTCAAAGAAAAGAGGAGATCATGTTGAAGACTTAAGAAAGATATTTCAGAGATGCAGAAGATTTGGTGTCTCTCTAAATGCTAAGAAATGTATATTTGGTGTCACCGAGGGTAAATTGTTGGGTCATGTCATTTCAGAGAAAGGTATTTCAATTGATCTCGAGCATATTGAAGCTATTTCAAGGATTGGCTTGCTAGGCAGTCAGAAAGAATTGAGATCATTCTTCAGCAAGATTAATTTTGTTAGAAAGTTTATAACTGGGTTTGCCGAAATAGTGAGGCCACTAAATGAGATGCTGAAGAAGAATGCCAAGGTTGAATGGACCCCACAAACTAGAAAAGCTTTTGATGAGATCAAGCAAGCTATAGTGGATGCCCCAATTTTGGTCAGTATAGATTACACCAAGCCTTTCTATTTGTATTCATTTGCCTCAGAACATACCTGCACAACAATGCTAACTTTGCAAGAATACGACATAGAAATACAGCTGATGAAATTGGTCCGAGGACAAGCTTTAGCTTAGACGATCACAATGGTTGGTCCAGAATTGGTTCAACAAACATATGTATTGGAGGAAGTGTCCCCTGGAGAATGGTATGACGACACCGTCTATTACTCGCTGAATCACAGGTGCCCTCGTCACCTAAATCTAGTGCAATGAAGAGCTTTAAGAATGAGGAGTCAAAGGTTTATGCTTCAAGGATCAGTTCTTTATAGGAGAAATTATGAAGGGATTTATTTGAGATGCATAGGAAAACAAGAAGCCAAGCAATTAATGGAACACTTTCACGAGAAGTTTGGAACGGGACACGAAGGAAGTTTGGCCACCGCTCACCAGATTCTGAGAGCTGGATATTATTGGCCCACACTCTTCAAAGATACATATGAGCATGTGAAGGCTTGTCACGTATGTCAAACAGTAGCAAATAGAGGAAGGAATCCCGCTATTCCCTTGCAACTAGTGATTGAAGTGAGATCTTTTGCTAAGTGGGGACTAGATTTCATTGGAATGATCAATCCGCCCTCTTCAGGTCAACATAGATATATTTTGACAGCAACAGAATACTGCACCAAGTGGATAGAAGCTCAAGCCTTGAAGCAGTGCATGTCAAATGTGGTTATCAGGTTCCTTGAGGAGAACATCATCACAAGATTTGGATGCCCTCATGCCTTAGTTAGCAACAATGGTTCAACTTTCTCATCGCTGAAGTTTTCCAATTGGGCCTTTGAATATGGAATTACACTGAAATTTTCTTCTAACTATTATCCATAGGGGAATGGACTGGCAGAGTCCACAAATAAAAATTTATTGAATGCCATTAAGAAGTTGTTGGAGAAGAATCCGAAAGATTGGCACACGTAGCTGAGGTTTGCTCTATGGGTAGATAGGATAAGAACAAAGAGTTCCTTGGGACCATCTCCATACCACTTGGTCTACAGACAAGATCCAGTTTTTCCAGTACAGCTGAGGATACCAACTCTCCAGTTCATTCAAGAGTATCTCGAAGGAGAGGATCAAGTTCAAACAAGATTGTCTCAGTTGATGCATCTAGAAGAGAAAAAAGATGAAGCACTTGAAAATTTGGCAATACACTAGGCAGTGGTAAAAAGATGGTTTGATAAATGAGCTAAGATCAAGTCTTTCTGGATTTCTGACTTGGTTTTATATTGGGACAAGGCCCATGAGAAGAAAGGTGATCACGACAAGTTCAAAAAATTGTGGTTGGGCCCATATCAGATTGCTGAAATCCTGGGAGATAATGCATTTAGATTGCGTACATTGACAGGAGAGGATGTCCCATTGCCCATCAATGGACAATTCCTCAAGCATTATTTCTAGTCTTAGGTTCTCTTCAAGAGCCTGCTTTGTAACATAGTTAGATTAGGTTTGCTTTCCCGTTCGTTTGCTTTCTGTTGCTTTCCTTTTTTCCTTCGTTTTGGTTTTGGTTTGTTTCCCTCTGGGTTTTTGGTTTGGCGTTTCTTTCCTTGAGTTGTCTGCTCAAGTGGTTTTGGTTTGGAATGGGCAAGGATTTTAGGGTTTCCCCATGGCGAAGGGGGTGATGATGGTTTAACTCTCACAACGTGTTTTCTTTCCACTGGAATTTGTGTGAATTTTTGAAAAGGACTAAGGTTGTTTTCCTCTTGTCATCATCTAGTTTGGATTAAACTCGTCTCGGGAGGTTAACCTGTTATTGTGTCTTAATACACGAGTCTAAAGACCTTAAATATCTCACCTATCTCCATTTTGAGTCATTTTGGTTTCTTGGGAAAGGTCGTGGCAGGTGAAAATTTTACATCTTGCTTCAGCACCACTACAATTCTCAAACCCATTGGAGGCTTCATTGCTTGCCAACCAATTGAGGAATTGACGGAGAAATCAAAAGAAAAGAAAAGAGAAAAATGTGCTTAGAAGGAATATCTGAAAAACAAAAAAGAAAGAAAATGAGAAATGAAAAGAAAAATATTATGAAATATAGGTTTTGGGAACATACGAGTAACTCCACTGGGGCTATGGACGCCCGGCCGGTAGTGGAGAAATATTCGTGAGAATTGTAGCGACAACCTCGCCGAGGCTATGGGCACCTGATTGGCAGCGAGGCAATGTCCAGGATGCTTTTGAAGTTAAGATATTTATATAACTTGTTGCAGCCGATTCTGAAAATCGAGATGGTTTAGAGATGGAACAAATGCACACACTCACAGGGTCTTGGATGAAGGTGTTCTGATCCAATATCGGATTCTTCTCCCCTTTTGAGTAAGTGTCCTTTTTGTGTGATGGTTTGAGGAAGATTAATCGAGGTTCAATTCTTAAAGTGTTTTTCAACACTTTCCCGTGGAGTCGCCAGATGTTGTGACCTTTTCACACATCGCCCCATTTAAAATGGGGACCCCCTAATTTTTGCTCCATCCTAGTCTTTTGGCTTGGGTTTTTGTCTCTCTCTCCGTCTCTTTTCTGAGGTCTACCTTTTGGGGATTGTGCCCGTCATTGAGTTTAAATGTGAAATTTGGCCAAGTCTGAAAATTAGGGTTTCCATCCTTTTGGTCAATCTGAGGTCGAACGAAGTGAATAAATTGAAAATAGAGCTTAATGTTGTTGTCAGTGTGCTTCCAGTAGGCTATCAGCAAATTTTCATCAAAATCCGAGTACTTACTATTTTTAGTAAGTGTGCAATTACAGACAATCCATCAGCATTTTTGAAATTCCGACAATCACACTGCATCCAGAGCACATCAAGCTACTCGTGTGCAATGTTTGAGCTGAAACAAACAACTTTCTATTTTTAGTAGTTTAGCTTCCAGAGCAAATTTCAAGCGTTATATGCAGGATTTTTCAACGCATGTCTACATATTCCTTCTGGGTTCTTCGATACCTTTGCAATGGTATAACATGCAAAGTGAGACGACAACTTTCAGAGTTCAACCTTCGAAGGCTATTTTTAGGGTTTGCATGTCAGGGTTTCTTTTGCATGTCGGATGATTCCTTATGGGTTTTTCGAGAGCTTTGCAGTGGTATGACATGCAAATGGAGATAATCACTCAGTAAGGAACTTACTATTTTTAGTAGGTGCATCCCGGCAGCCGCCTCCAAGCAGTTCAGAATCACAAGCTGATCGCAATACAACAGAAGTGGGAACAAATGAAGATCATTTGATATGCATGCAAAACAAATTAAGGTTTCCAGCGTCAAAACCTGAAAAGAGGGCTAAAAAGTCAGAATTTTCAAAAATCGGTGTAAACCATTGTGATCAACATCCTTCAGGCTATCTGCTGGTAAAATTTGAAGTCAAACGGAGCACTTACTATTTATAGTAAGTCATTTTGGAAACAGGCTAAAAATAGCAAGTCAGGTGCATGCGCTGATGCCAGCAAGCAGGTCACATGGTGAGGAGCACCTCATTCAAATTTCAAGTTAAACGGAGTTGTGGAGATATCAGAAGCAAGTAGTTACTATTTATAGTAAATCACCTTCAGAAATGGGCTAAAAATAGCAATGTCAACAGGGTAACAAGGTCATGAGGATCCAGTGTTTGAAATTTCAAGTCATTCTCAGCTCCAAAGATGCAAAATCGAGAGACTTACTATAAATAGGAAGGCATAGAGAAGCTGGCTAAAACAAGGAAAAATGGCTAAGTATTGGGCTTCATCCTGTAGCTACCAGAAAATGCGCCCAAGATGATGAAGAGGCATTGAGAAAACTTTAAGTTAAAAATTCATCCTCCTGCTTAGCCAAAATGCACCCATGAAGCATAAAAGTCAAAGAGGTCAACGTTTTTCATCCTGTAGCTATGGATGAATGCGCCCAACTCAAGGTGAAAGCATAAAAAATTCTAAGTATGAAAATTCGTCCACCTCCTAGGCTAAAATGGACCCATGCTTGGAAAGGTCAAAGAAAGTCAACATTTTTCATCCTGCAGCTATGGCAGAATGCGCCCACCTTGAAGCATGAAAGTTAAAAAAATTTCTAAGTGTTGAAGTTATCCTCCACCACCCTCCAAATGTGCCCATCCTGCACATAGGTGGAAATGTGCCCAAAATGTAAGTGAGTCAAAGTAGTCAAGTTTCATCCTACACATATGCTCAAATGCGCCCAAATGCGGCCATGTCAAGACAAAATAAGGTAGGCGAAGAGTCACAAGATGGTGTTGGAAAAAGTTTATCCTCCTCCCCCTCTCAAATGCACCCATGCAACAAAAGGTCAAAGGAGTCAAAGAAATTCGTCCTCCTCTACATAAGAAATGCGCCCAAGTTCAAAGGAGTCAACAAGTCAACAATTTTCATCCTTCACTTATGAGGAAATGCACCCAAATGAGGTCAAGTGAAGACAAAAACGAAGAAGTTGAAGAGTCATCCTTCATGCAAGCCAAAATGCGCCCAAGGTGGTAAGTGCCAAGGGTGAATAAAGTGCTAGGCGTAGTTTTAATTTTCTTCAAGTATGCTATGCGCCTAGGGTGGTGAAATAAAATACAAGATGGTGTTGATGAATATTGCTAAGGAATTGGAGCTTCAAGTGAAAATATCTTTCAAGTGCGAGATAAAACATAAGCTGATGAATAAAGCAAAGTGGCTAGGCGCTAGAGTTGCAAAATAATAATTTTTTTTTCCTAAGGCGTTGAAGATGGTGAAAGTAAAATATGATGTGCTTGCAGGAAGATCTTCTAAGTCAAATAAAATTTTCTCACAGGCAAAGTGATCAAAGTTGGATATAAAAAATTTTCAAGGCGAATTTTCTTTTCTAAGGCAAAATTTTCAAAGTGATTCAAATTTTCTCTAAGGCAAAATATTTGCTTCCTTAGAAAATACACCTAGAACTCAAGGTGATGAATTTTCTTCTTAAAGCGCGAGCAAATTTTTCAGAGATGAAGTTAGAAGATGATGACAATACAGGATGAATTCAAATTTCTCAAGTCAGAGCAACAGGATGTTCACGGAGATGAAGAACGGATTTAAATTGATGGAGTAATATTTTCTAAGGTTCAAAATTTAAAAATTTAAATGAACCCGTTCGTTGGGTACCCATGGATTCATCGCGTTTCAAAGAAAATTTTCTTCTGGGTATTGGACATTTGTGATGACGAATGGATTTCTATATCTTCCACACTTCGCCAAGGCCTTCAACATGAAGAATTTAATCAGTGCTCAAATTGTGAAATTTTCCTAAGGAAAATTTTAAAATCTTCTAAGACAAATTTGAATAAAATGACTTTTGAAAGGAAAATGATT
>VDFB02037745.1:0-10757 GCA_007258455.2 Sequoia sempervirens | reverse complement strand
ACAAATTTCATTTACAAACACAAATTCCTATTTTAACAGAAGATAAATAAATTAAAAGAAGGAACCTGGCGTCCTTCGCTTGCAGAAAATTGAAAAAGCTTTGATCCTCTTGCTGTACTAATTCCTTTGCTGCAAATCTTCCAGCAACAGATCCAAATCTTCCTTCCTCTTCACCAATTTCTCCAAAAACAGAAAAGAACTAAGGGCAGAAAAATGATTGGAAATAAAATTTCTCTAGCATTCCAAAAACCATCCCTCCAACAAGGAAAAACCCTTATTAAATTCTATGCCCAGGAATCCTTTCAATTCCTCTTCCCGCGAATACCAAAAGTCACTTCTCCAAAAATGAAATTTAATTACATTCAAATCCACAAAAGATGGAGTTTTATATTTGTTTATTCTTCATATACTCCAGTGAAAACCAAAAGTCACAACTCAAGAAATAAATCCAAATAATATTTAATCCCTTTAATTCCTTTTGTTGTCTTTTCAAGTATTTATATTTCATTTTCTTTTATCAAGAATTTTGATTAAACTAAATAAATAAATTCCTGTGTTTTAAACTTTTATTTGAATATATATTCCACATTCTCACTATTTGCTAATTTCATTCTCACATTAGAATAATTAAAACGCAACCATTTTGTAAAGATTCTAATAAGCACCATTAAATTTCTTATTATAATAATTATCTTTTCAAGATTACTTGTTCATAACAATTTTAATCAATTTATCTAATAATATCACTTTTACTTTTAACGAATTAGTTTGATTGATCATTTGTTCTAAATCATTTGATTTGATTTAATTGATTAGTATTTTAATTCCTAATTATATTTTAAATAACCTTGCAAATCACTTATGATTGATTAATTATTTAAACACGACTACTAACATATTATATTTTCCACACAATCAAATAACACAGTAACCAATGAAACACACATGTCCAAACAACCTAATAATTTTAAGGGTATACATCATTCCCTTAAAATTCACACTACTCCTCGAAGTCGAAAGCCTTCCACCATAAAACATGGTAACACAACAATATCAATGATCATAAGCACATCATCACCATAAATTAAAACATCGATTAAACATCATCAAGTAAACAACGAAAATTAAACAAACCAAAAAAATAAGGAAAGGATACCAAAACAAAAATGGTGGCAGGGTTGCAACCAGACCAATTTGGCAAACACAAGGACAGATGACGAACTAGGTTGGGGAAACTTTCTTGTCAGTTCCTATTTTCCACATCAATCCCATTGGGTGTTTATGGTGCTCGTCCTGTCCTGACAATGCAGGTGGAATTGAGGCTTAGTTCCTGCAATCCTGCATGCAAGCAAACGTTGTGCACAATACGTATATATCACAAATACATCGTGAGAGGAAATCCCAGCATGGTAGGGCACTCGTGAGCGAGTGATACCACACTGTCCCTCCCACCAAACCACACATAAAAGTCAAAACAATTCTAGTAACTCGTAAACAATTTTCTTCTAATTAGTTAGGAAATATTCGTATAAGGATACTAACCATAAACCTAATTCATCTACTATATCAAAATGAATTACTACTTGACATTATAAGTATCTATACCTGCATATTACGCTTACATTACCTTCATCATTATGCTTTCTGAAGCCCACTTCCTGTAAATCAAAAGCTACCATAGAGCATTGCACATTAGTACCAATAATTCAAGTTACATCTTACCCTCAAGATACTAGATTCTGCTAAAATCATAGAATAATTATCCATAAAACCTTACATTTTCATTAAAACTCATAATTTTCACACAAAGAACTCCACTTTAATCATTATTCAACACCAAAATTCACATCAATTTCAAAAAAAAGGGTAAAATTTTACACCTTCACAGATTCAAGAAAACATAATTCCTCACTCAAGGACAACAAAATCGCAAATTCCACACACACTTGACATATTCACACACATAAAACACATCCCCAAGAAACACATCACACTAAAACTCAAGGGTCCATAGAGCATCCTCGACAGGAAGGATATCGGTGCATTGCGCACTACACCGAGGGTCCTATCCTTTCCCATCAGTTTCCTGCACCATCAACCCACACCATCAAATGAAAGAAATTCAAATTCAATAACTATGACAAAAAGAAAAGTGAAACTCAAAGACCACGGGTCTGCTGCTGCCGCGCGTAAAGTAGCACACATAGTACAAGCAGTATGAACCTAGGCTCGATAATTATACAGATGCCTCACAGGCGAACCCCAAAAGGACAACTAACAATACTCATCAGACAATTTTTTTTAAAATTAAACATAACATATATGTAAAACAATAATAAGTTTCTCATAACATGAATTTCATTTGCTGCACTACTAACACATACATCCCTTTAAATAATGAGAGGAGTCATTATGGAGATTGAGATCTACACAAATAACAATAAAAGAATAAACTAAAGATATGGTTTTACAAAATAAACATAACAATATAATATACAGGGCCATGATAATCATTGATAAGAAACCATTTGAGCACATAACACAACATATAAATACCACCCTAACACACTTACGCTAAATTACCATGTCAATAATCAATAATCGAAGTTAACATTACATCACAGTACAATGATACAAAGGTACAATGATACAAGAGTGTTTCCAAACATAAATGGAAACCATACATAAGATAACATAATACAAATAAACAGATGAAAACTAGCTCCAAGATGGATACAACTCTGGGGTCGCTGCAACCGCACCAATCCGCACCTCTCAATCCTCGACTGGGGACCCAATGGGGTGCTTAGCACGTTCCACCCGACCATGTGAGCCCGAAGACCCACCCCCCGTGCTAGGAGCTAACAAGAAAGAGACCTCAACCAAGAACATCCAAAAAGGAAACCACAAGACTCAATGCCATACAAAAGTATCATAAAACTCAAGGATTACCATGACATAATCAACAACACCCAAGAGTCAACATAATAACTTAAAGTCATAAACCGCATCACATAAAACAAAACAATGATCAGTAAACAAGTAACCAAAGGATGATCATAAGATACTTCCAAATCAAACTGAATTAATAAACATGATACAACTCCAAATTTTAATTAAACAATACAATAACATCATCTCACAGTATCATAAGATACAAGATCGTAAATCAAATATAAATGAGATCATACAAGACCACAAAACATACTAAAGATGCATTAAAGCAATAATCATAAATCAATTTAAATCAATTCAAACAACAATCTAAAACAACTCCCATAACCCACTTATATAATAAACATCAATCAACAATTCAATCGAGAACAATATTTATTAACCAATCAATTAATGACCAGAACTAAATAACTTTACAACTTACCCATACTAAAACAATTCATGATAACCATCACAAGTATTCTAAAAGTCTTATCCATAAAGCGTACTTACAAATCAATCATTAAATGAATATAAGGGAAGTCAATTTTCAAAAGATTAAAATTCCATTTCACCAATAAGCTATCCAATTTGAAATTACCCTAATCAATCTCTAACTATACCCATACATTTAAATTTCCCCTTTCATCATACTCACTTAACATTCACTTCCAATATTTAAATTAATCGTGAAAACCATTTAAGACCAATTGTCTATATTTTAAAATGACAATAATAACAATACTCTACATACATAAACTACATATTAGAACTTACCACCTTAAAATCTTAAATCTATCTAAATAAATTTACACACACAATTACGTTTAAAAACCACTACGCATTTATATTTATTTTAATTCTTTTTGAGGAGGGAATGTAAAAAGAGAAAAGATCTGTTCTACGAATCCAACAATACTACAAGATGAAATATAAAAAGAACAACTTATTTAATCCCATAATAAATTCTATTCCCAAAATATTCACATTTAAACAAGAATTAAATAAGCAATGTTGTTTTACTTTCGTAATAGATTTTTTTCTTTTGCTAACAATATCCTTTCCAAGTTGTAATTTAACAAATCAATAAAACAGATTTCTTTCTATTTTACTAATATTTTCCTTGTAAAAATTCCTACTTTATTTTTAATTAGAAAAGAAACAGAATCTAAATATCTATTTTCTAGATAACAGATAAATTACAGAAAATATAATTTTAATCAGAACAGAACATAATATATTTAAACATTTGTTTAACTAACAATTAAATTAACAGAAATGAAACAGTAGATTTATATATATATATATATTCTTTTTTTTTTAAATAACAGTGAAATTAATTAATAATACTGCAACCAGAATAATTAAATTAATCTATATATATATATATAAATATATATCTACAAATATATATTGTTGATATATATATATATACATATATATATATATATATATATATATATATATATATATATATATATATTCAAATAAAAAACTGGCATTTAAATGGCTATAAAAGAAATCGCATATTAAAAATTATATACAAACACATTAAAATTTAATTGCGATTTAATCCCAAAACATTGGCATAGAGGACCGGACCCCACCGGCTGTGGGCAGTCTACGGACTGCACACGGTAGTCCAAAGGACTGCCGTGGACAGTCTAGACTATCCACGGTACTGACGGTACCGTTCTGCGCCCAAAGGCAGTGTGGTGGGTACGGCCGAGGCCGTCCCCCACACAGCCTTTATTAATATATGAATAAAATCAAAAATAAAAGGCATGAATAGTGTGACGAGTTTTTTTTTAACAATTTCGAATTTCCATTCAAATTTTCATTCGATTAAAATACATATATATATATATATATATATTTATATATATGTATATATATATCTAATATATATATATATATATATGTGTATATATATATTTTCAGAGGTTTGAATATTACAGTAACAGAGAATTACTATTCACATGAAATTCACTGTGCATGTTTGAAATAAAATGCTTTCTAAGGAAATATATATATATGAACCAGAAATTCGAGGGAAGGTAATTGTTTTCAAAACAATAACAAAAAAAAATTTAAAACAAAATGAAATAACAAGATGTTGTTTAATTCCCAGAATTCAATTAAAACCCCTCTTTTTAAATAACCAGCCATCACCTAGAAACCACATAAATTTCATCAATCAAATAACAATCCCCAATTTCCTTTGATTAAACTATAACCCCCAGTAAATTTTCTTCCTAATTTTCAATCTTAAATACAAATTTCATTTACAAGCACCAATTCCTATTTTAACAAAAGATAAATAAATTAAAAGAAGGAACCTGGTGTCCTTCGCTTGCAGAAAATTGAAGAAGCTTTGATCCTCTTGTTGTACTAATTCCTTTGCTGTAAATCTTTCAACAACAGATCCAAATCTTCCTTCCTCTTCACCAATTTTCTCCAGAGAACAGAAAAAGAAACTAAGGGCAGAAAAAAAAAATGATTGGAAATAAAATTTCTCCAGCATTCGAAAAAACCATCCCTCCAACAAGGAAAAACCCTTAATAAATTCTATGCCCAGGAATCCTTTCAATTCCTCTTCCCGCGAATACCAAAAGTCACTTCTCCAAAAATGAAATTTTATTACATTCAAATCCACAAAAGATGGAGTTTTATATTTGTTTATTCTTCATATTCTCCAGTGAAAACCAAAAGTCACAACTCAAGAAATAAATCCAAATATTTAATCCCTTTATTTCCTTTTGTTGCCTTTTCAAGTATTTATATTTCATTTTCTTTTATCAAGCATTTTGATTAAACTAAATAAATTTAACTCCACAAAAATGAACTTCTATTTGAATATATATTCATTATCTTCACAATACACTATTTGTTAATTACTTCCACATTAGAATAATTAAAATCAACCATTTGCAAGATTCTAAATAAGTATCCATTAAATTTCTTATTATAATAATTATCTTTTCAAGATCACTTGTTCATAACAATTTAAATCAATTTATCTAATAATATCACTTTTACTTTTAACGAATTAGTTTGATTGATCATTTGCTCTAAATCATTTGATTTAATTTAATTGATTATTATTTTAATTTCTAATCATATTTTAAATAACCTTGCAAATCACTTATGATTGATTAATTATTTAAACACGACTACTAACATATTATATTTTCCACACAATCAAATAACACAGTAACCAATGAAACACACACACACACAAGTCCAAAACAACTGACACGGAGGGGTATTACAAAGAGGTGCAATAGTAGATTAGACTTTGCATCTGCCTTGCATTTTAGCTCACAACCTTCTTTAGCCCTATACATCTTAAACGAAGAGCCTGCCTACACCACCCTGTCCTCCCCCTCCCAGATTGTTATCGTTCTTGTAGACAAAAAAGTTGCTAATCTTGCGACCTCTTGCTAAGGGACAAGAAGGCCCCCCAAATCCTTCCAAACCCAAACTAAGTAACCATTAACCATTTTTCTATCAAACTGTAGTGTCAAAAAAAGTAACACCTTTTCACACTTAATTCGGGAATGAATAATTAATAATAAAATGGACTTAATAATGCCTTATTCAGGGTGTTGTAAAGTGTTTTTTACACTTTCACACTAATCTGGGGATTTATTTATCAATTGAGGTTAATTTAAGCTTAATTGGCCCCTTTAATTCAAATCCAAGCCTAATTAATTTCATTTTCTGAGGGATAAAACCCAACACTCTTAAATAATGTTACACAATACTTAATTTTATGAGTATGTAACCCACGATGTTAGCTTCCAAAAAATATAAATGAATGTTATGTTTTTGTTATATTATATAGTTGTGGGATATATTGAAGTTGTCATCATTGAAGGAAAATACCTATTACAATAACATAGTTAAAACTCCCATAATAATTATCAAAATATATATTTTTAAAATTATAAGCCATTTAATTAAAGTAAAAACCAAAAATTTAATAACTACAAAAAACACTCTACCCACCTATCCAACTACCTGTAATTCATCCTAATTCTACCCCCCATTCATCATAATTTTACCCCCACCACCTCAGCCCATCACTTCCTCCACCTTCACACCATTATGTTGCTCACCCACAACCTCCTAAAACTCTTGTACTATTCCATGGTTAATTTTTCTTGCATAGATAGCTCTATGCAATATAATAATGATAATAATGTAACCATTGGAAATGATCTCTCTTATGGGTAGTCATTGACACTTTCACACACCCCCACAAAATGATTAAAACATGCAAAATTATTAATCATCCAACATATCCTCAGCCATGCTTAATTGAGGCTACATAGATTCTATATGCATATGCTGGATATGGTTAGGCAAAGCCTTGGAAGTTTTCTTTGTGACTAACTCCATATTTCCCTTGGTTGCTCTAAAAAGACCAAGGCCTTGCCCACCAAGCACTCCATTATAAAATTCCAAGGCTGGGTTATCATTATAGGGAAAAAATTACTTTAAAATACTGTCTATTACCTTTCCCTTCCTTCATGGGTATCTCACCTTTGAAAAAATCTTCTATGAGCCATGAAAAATGCTATGAAATCACCAATGCTCCACATACTAGGATCCAAACTAAAAAAAAACCCTTGATACCATCTTTGAATAAAAAGATTCCACCACACGCCTTGTAAAGCACCCTCTCCCAAGCACAAACAACAAAACCTTTTGAACTCTATGACTCCACATGTGGCAGCATTATCACTCACAAAGAGCCTTGTTGTCATATATGGGCAAAGAAAGTTTCAATGGTGGAAAAAATTTAAATATTTGCCAAGATCCCTCCAAGAAATAGTTCATTAACAACTATAGAGACCTAAGATAGGGTCCTCTTCATCACCACAATTATCTAAGTATTCTACATTTGTGTTAGCCTCCCTCCCATAATGCTTGAAAGTAATCTCTTTCAAGATAGAGCTTGTCATGGACGCCTCTTCTAGAAGTCTTTTATTTTTTATTATGTTTTTTAAAAATAAAAGTTAATATTTTTTAATTTTATAATTGACATGAGTTTATTATTGGAATGTGGAAAATTGTATGGGTTTCTAGGATTTTGGACCTAGAATGAAAATCTTCACTCACTTTCATTCAAGAACAAACCCTTGAGATCTCAATACAAAGGAGAAAGAGATCTTGCAAGAGGGTTGTTCTAGGGGCTGAATAGAAACTAATAAGGGGTTCACCACCAAGTAAGAACTTGGAAAGACTAATGCAATGAAAGTTGTAATTGTAAACCCCAATTCAATGCAAATCTTCACTAGATGACCTAGAAGTGCAAATGAAAGCAACACATAAAACTAAATAAAGAAATATGTGAACCTAGAAATATGAAGATGGCTGGAAGGAGGTTTGAAGCACTAGAAAAATAGACTTTAATGTTGAGTGGGAATCATTTGCCAAGTTGGGCAAATTAGTCCAAAATCTAGGTTTTTATGCGGGAACGAAAATCTACCAAATGGGTACCCGAATCTATAAAAATATAAATTTTGATTGGAATTGGGACTCTTTCGCCAGAAGTGGCCAATCAGTCCAATTAGGGTTTTCTAAGGTTTCAAAGTTTGATCCTTCTCTTCTCTATCTACTCTATCCTTCTTGATTGATTTCCAAATTTGAAACCTTGATTTGCAACCTGTAGGTGGTCTCCAATTTTCTTCAAGGCATGATGACAACTTTGACAACTTTGAATGATTTGAAAACTTTTCTCCAATCTTTCTCCTTATGAAATATGGAACCTAGACCTACAAATCACACTCAAAGGAGTTTTCCTTGAGTGAGCCTATTTTGGCCAGTAGGCCTTGAAATAGAATGAAGAATGAAATGGAGAATGATGGATAGACAGAGTGTGATGCTTACTCACGAAACCTAGTATTGAAGTGCCTGACATGTAGGAATTGGATCCAATGGATGTAAGATCTTTGAATCTTGCTTGAATTGGGTGAGCCACGGATAGAATGCTTGGCAGTTACAAATCCTACATCACAATTGGTAGCTTAGGATAAGAGCATGATGCATGGAATGGATTGACCTTGGTAAGTTGATTCACCGATGCTACTCTAAAATGCTTGACTAATCTTCTTCATGTAGAAGATTGCTTGAATATTCTTATAGATAAGATACTCTTGTAATCGACTTGCTATTAGAATGCTCATTCAACTTGGTAGGTGAAAAATGAATGAAAGAAACTTGTATTTATACTTAATTATGCAAGAATTCCCAAAATTACAACACTACAAGCTAGTATAATATCTAGGAGAATAAAATCCAACAAAAAATTTGAATTAATTTTGATTTTGGGCCAAATGGGACTCATTCGCCCAAGGTGGCAAATGAGTCCCATTAGGCATAATTTTTGGGACCATTTAAAAAATTCTTAGAAAGGTGTGAAACTAGGTTCAGGACCCAAAAATCTAGGTGGGACTCATTCACCCAAGGTGGTGAATAAGTCTCAGATTACTAAATCTGGGCCATTCAAGCCTAAAACATCTGAATTATGATTGGGTAATAATTTTTGTTGGGATTATCCTTGAAAAGATGCATTAAATGAGGCTTGTGGATGCAAAATAAGGCTAATTAAAGCATAAAAAATCCAAATGATTAATTGTCCAAGCCTAGAAAAGTGTAGAAGTGTGTTACAACACTTTACAACACTTCAAAATAAAGAAATATTAAGGTTTATTTTGATTAAAAAGAGGTTTATTAGGTGTAGTTAATTAATAAAACCTTATAAAAGTGTTAAAGTGAGTTAGAAAACTTCACAACACTTTAGCAACGTACCATTTAAATTCATTAGTTCACAAGGGACCAAGACTTAATGTGAATGTTTCAACCACATTACAACACTAAGTCAAGGCAACACTAGGCTCAATTTTGCAAAGAGGGCCCAAACAAGTGTGAAAATGTTCTCGACGACATTTTTTGGCACTACAATTATAAAACTAGAGTCACCAAAAAAGTAACCCTTCTACTTTTTCTGACTTGTTTGGGCCCTCCTTGTGATTTTGGCTTAATGTTGCCTTGTGATGTTGTAATGTGGATAACTTTGTTCACACATTAAGTCTTGGGCCCTTGTGAACTAATGGGATTTCAATGGTTCCTTGCAAAAGTGTTGTGAAGTGTTGTAACATACTTTCACACTTTTCAAGGGTTTTATCAATTAACTAAGTATAATAAACATAATTTTAATCATAATCAACATTAATCTTGCCTTATTTTGAGTCTTGTAAAACACTTTCACATTCCTCTAGGCTTTTCATTAATAATTTTGATTTATTATGATTTAATTGGCCCTATTTTGCATCCACAATCCTCATTTATTGCATCCTTTTGAGGATAATCTTGACACCAATCAATAACCAATCACAATTTATTTGTTCTTGGATTTTGTGGCCTAGATTTAGTGTCTAGGAGTCATTTGCCACCTTGGGTGAATGAGTCCCACCTAGGTCTTTTTGGACCCGATGCAGGTTTCACACATTTATAGACAGTTTTGATTTTTGGTCCCATACATCATGTGTGATGGGACTCATTCACCACCTTGGGAAAATGAGTGCTATGTGACCAAAATTGAAATTTGAATCAAGTTTCTAGTGGGATTTTATTCTCCTAGATCTGATGTCAGCTTGTAGTATTGTATTTTTCAAGATTCTTGCATAGTTAAGTATAAATACAAGGTTCTTTCACTCATTTTCTACTAACAAGAATTCAAGTATTCATACTTAGAAAATTTTACAAGCATTCAAGAGTTCACAAGAGCATTCAAGGCATTTCAAGGGTAGATT
>VDFB02037744.1:0-39393 GCA_007258455.2 Sequoia sempervirens | reverse complement strand
TTTTTGGGGCTTAGGTCAATGAGTGTTGGGAAATAAAATTCTCTAATAATTCATAGTAATTAGCCATACAAGATAGAAGGTGTTTCCATGTTGACATAGGTATAATATTTTGGGCATCCATTGAATCATCAATAATAGCAATATGAATATTTAATTGGAAAAAATAAGGGTTTTGGTGTAGAATCAAATTAAAAAAGAAGAAGAAGAATACGTGAATTTTTTTAATTGATAACATAGTTGTTTGGCTATAACCTCAAAAAAAATCATCTTAAACAGTTTCTTTCGAGAGATAGTCACGATTCTAAAGATGGTACCTAAATGGAAGTAATAAACACTCTTGTCATCATCTAGACAAAAAATGGCTATCATAAAACATGCATCCTTGACATCTTGTGTAAAATATGGAAAAGCTAAAGGAATAGAGGAAATACTATGTTATCCTCTTCCAAATATACCTTTATGTCTAAGAAACCTAATTGGTTACCCCTCATTTCCCACAAGTTCTAAAACTTGTATGATTATAAAATTAAGTTATTAGGTCAAACTGTATTCTAAGCACTCCCCTAATAGTATTAGCATTGATAACTACTTTAATATTTATCCTCTTAATTGTTCTTATACTTGAATCAAAACATTTAACACGTGCATTGAAAAGATCTTAACATGGATGGACTAATGGGACCATTTATTGAGCTAGCCTATAACTCCAAATTCAAATTCCAAACGTCTCAACCTCACCTTCCTTGAATTTATTAGTCATGCATGCATATACTCCTTCCCTTAGGGTTTTGGCATTTTTTGAAAGTACTATGTCAAATACATGATACATGGGGTAAAATTCTATAGTTAGGTCTTTGTGTATCCCTTTTCTTAACTCCCACATGTTAGGGACCTTTTTGTTTGGTTGGGATAGAGTAACAACATAGGATTTATTGATTTATGGTCTAGAAGGAGGGTCTTGTGGTTGCCATGATGATGAACTTCTCTTTTTCTTGGGTTTTTTGCTACCTGGGGCTTGTTCCTATAAATCCATTTTATTTGCTTAATTATATTTTAGAGACAATAATTTCACAATATACAAGCGAAACTAAAACTCTTTATAATATTCACAAGTAAACTCTCTTATGCTTCTAATTTATAACAAAACCTCTTGTGCAAACTTTATGATTTAGAAAGGTTTCATCAATGTTGATTGTTTCCAATGATATTTTGCATGATCAAAACTTCTTTCTCCCATAAATTCTAAATTTTTGCATCATGGATATATCTTTGGTGATGTCTCATTTAATTCCCATTCAATCAAGTAATTGTTATTGAATTATCTTTCTAGTGATTTATTAAAAAATTGAATAGATGCCCTTCCATTTGATATAATGGAGAACTTGTGGCACTTGTTGGATTTAGAAAAATTCCTTTATTTTAAAAATAGAATTGAACTAAATGCATAACCTACACTTATTTAAAGGAGGTGGGGAACACACTCATTTTCCAAAAAATCTAAAACAAACATCTAATTTCTAACTGTGTATAGAGATAAATTCTCCTTCAATTATGATGTTTTTAAGTAATTCCATTAACTAGAATGGACCCAACAATTCACCAGTTACATCCTCCAACTCATAAGAATTGGATTGCTTATGGGATATAATCTTATATGGAACACTCATAAGGAATCAAATTTGGAATGGCATCCTAGTTTAACAACTCATTCTTCTCATTTTAGAACTAAGTACCCTACCTTGAAGTCTAGATCAAAGGTTCTTTGGTCGAACCATCACATAACTATTTGTTGATTCAAGTGGCCATAGAATTAAGTGTGAAATTTTTTTTCTCCTAAAGCTCCACTAATTCTAAAATATGGACATTCATCGGGTCACTTTTTAGTGATTTCAAGTTGTTTATTAGCTATATAGTAGGGATTTGCATGGATAGTTGTGAATTGTTTCAAACTAATTTGATCAATCCATAATGTTGTTTTGAGGTTCCTATGATATTCCCTCTTATATTTTAAACCTATTCACTTAATAAGTCGATCAAGTTTTTTTGTTAACTCAGCCAAACCATTCCCTTGCAAATAATAATATGAGGATGTCTTCAAAAAAATCCAAATCCAATTCTTCAAAGAAAATTTATAAATTCTAGATCCAAGGAAGACTTTAGCATTATCTGATATAATAGTGTGACGAGAACCAAACCTAGTGACAATATCTTTGAGAAAATCAAGCACTACCTTTTCTATCGCTTCCTTTAGTGGTATTTCTTCACTTCATTTTGTGAATTAATCAGTGGATATTATGATCCATTTGTGACCTACACTTGACATTGGATTTATTATTCCAATGAAATATAATCCTCACTAAGTGAATGGTTATTCTACTAGGACTAGGTTAAGAGGCAAAGCAACATTTCTTATTTTGTTGAATAGAATTATCATTGTTGACATTGCTTAACCAATTTATGATAATTTGAGAAGATTGATGGCCAATAATATCCTACATAATTACCTGTTGTTGTTATTTTTTTTTAGAAATATCCTCTAGGTGTCTCGTAATGGAGTTAAAATAAAATTTTGTTTGCTTCTTATTTTTCAACACATATGAGAAATATCCCATTAAAATTTCTTTTGAAAAGGACATCATCAAGATTATGGAAAACTCCTTGGAACCTATAATATCTTATTTTGTAAGAAATAAGTTGGCTTGGGTATTGACCTTCTTCCATGAAACATATTCTATCTTGTATCCATGACCCTAACTTTCCTTGTTGATTAACCAAAATTGTTTCTAATACTTGTGGATTTCCTTTTATTGGATATTGGTTCTAAGTTATATGTTCACATAGACCTCTTCCCCTAACAAGCTTAGTAGGATTTATTTATATATCATATTTTAAAATCTTGGTGGTCCAATTATCCCTTTTCTTAATGATTTATCCTTCCATAATGTACTCATGTACACTTGGATGGGTTACATAGACAATAATCTTGTTCCATGCTAGCATATGTTTAAATTTCTTAAGAATTTTTACTAAAGAAAAGTTTGTTTTTCAATAAAATTATACTTTATCTCATAATCCTTAAGAGTTCTAGAATTTAAAGTGATAGAGTGTTATCCTATTCCTGTCTTATCTTTTTGAGTCAACATTGGTATTATATTATGATCACATCTATATTTAAAGATATTATGAAGTTCCTAAAACAAGGATTAATTAAGGTCGATGTAACTGATATTTTTGTTTTTCCAATAGTGGCATGGTGTGATGGTTAAGTTGTTGTGTTGTTATTCTTTCCATCAAGGTTCAAACCCCATTGGGGTGTAATTGTTGAGAATTTATATTGGGGATGAGGTCCCCCGTTTGTGACCTCACTAGTTCATAACTCTGGATCAAAAGCATTTACCCCTTCTTTTTTTAAAATGATATTGTTGTTTTAATCTTTTCAAAAGCGTTCCTTCCTTCGAAGGTCCGTTTGAAGTCTTAGTCTTTCTTAAGCATCAAAGTGATAGTTAGACTAATCTTGTAAAATATGAAATAATTCTACCCATAAAATTAATCTTTCCTAGGAAAATATTGGACAATTTTTTGTTTATTGGTAAAGGTAAATCAGTAATAGCTTTGACTCTTTTCAGATTAATAGAAATCATTTATTTTGAGACAATGTGTCTAAGAAGTTTACCATGTGTTACACCAAAAATATATTTCTTAGGATTTAGTGAAATCCCAAATTCTTAACACTTCTAAAAAACCTTTTCCAAATGATCAAAATGATCCTCTTTTGATTTTGAAAATCCAATCACATCATCTAAATACAATAAGATTATTTTGTATTTAGATGATCTAACTATATTTTCAAAATCAAAAGATGATCCAATTTGAGTCATTATATTTTCTTCTATATTATGGGATCTCAAGATCACTTCAATGTTCAATGCTTCAAAGTTTTCAAATAAATTCCATACTCTATAATGATATAACCTCATGCTCACATTTTTTGTAGCTATTTCTTTAATTTGTTTGATAACTAGCTTTGAGTCACCAAACACTTGTAATTGTCTAATTTTCATTTTCTTGCTAAATGAGGCAATGCACCAAAGTTTCGTACACAACTTTACTATTGGTGTAACTAAACTAAAATAAAAAAATCTTTGAGTATCTTCTTCCCTTGGGGGAATGAGGCAAACAATTGTCATTGAATCATTTGTGCATCTAGTGCCATCAAAATATATCTTCCAAAATTTTGAAGGTTTACATAAATCACCAACCAATTTTTTAGATTAACTAATTATTTTAGGAATCAATGGTTCTTCATCATAAATTATATATGTCCCTAACCCTAAAAATAAAAATTTCCATATGGGCCAGTTTGCATAGATTTAGACAAAAGTGCCTCTTCTTTATTAGTTTGACTATTCATCATGACTTCTTCTTGCATGAGTTCCATATTATTATTTTCATCCATTATAGCCATGGTACACTGTAGCTCAAAATTTCCCATCACCTCATGAGTAACATTTTCCTTGTGAATGAATTTTGATAGAATCATCATTTGAGAACTATATTTATTTCTAAGAATGATATGAGACTATTTGAAGGCGAGATATCCACCAATTTTTATGATGAAATATTTGGATAGACACAACCCAAATATCAGTGGAATATCAATTAATAAAACTTCTTGAGGCACACTAATGTCTAGGAAAGAATACAAGGTAAGAGGTAATTCTTTAATGACTCCCAATGTTGGTACTTTATTTCCATCTAATTGCATGACCCATTTTTCCATAGGCTTATATACTATTTGGGAGAATCTGCTATCTCTTTTGGCATTATAGTGGTACTAGCACTAGAGTCTATTATATAATTATGCAAAACATTCTTACCCACTATCACTATCAAGTAAAAGGGCATAGTTTTTTCTTTGCTTCCCTCTAAATTTGCATTTAAGAGAGTAGTGTGCCACCCTTTAAAGACTCACCATATTTTTTTCCAGTATTGACAATTTTATTTACATTAGAGTTGGCATAGAATGCTCTATATAATTCAATATTTGGCTAAAGATTGTAGCCACCCAAGATCTAGGAACTTCTATGAATGCACGTGACAAATAAGATATGAGAGAATAATGCCATTCTATCAAAAGATGCAAACAATAGATTACAATGGATTCTACAATGGATTGAGATTATAAAGAGAACCCCTTTGCTATATAGACCAAGATGAGACATAGGATTGCATAAGATTATGGCATGTTTCTTAATCTTATGACTTGAGATATAAAGTGTGTGTAGTGTTAGAACTTGCACACCCCTACAATTTCACATTACATGAAACCTCCACTTTAGTATGAAAAAAATAAAAATAAAAATTATAACATGATGATATCAAAAAAATATTTTACTAGAAAAATTACCATGTTCTTAGTTCTTTGGATCCAATTTTCTTAGATGGAAGCACTACGTGTTGATGTTCTATAAAAATCCATAATTCAAATGATTGTTGGAGCATTACTTTCCCAAGGATTTGGTAGTGTAACACTCCTTGTTGACGTTCATGACTGGCTGAGATGCTCGAGACCACCTATTTTGAAAAAGAACTCTCTTTGGAAAAATAAGAGGAGGAAGATCATTCATTCATGCATGCACACTTACTTTGGCTCAACCACTCTTGAAGCTATTGAAATATTTAATAGAATACAACATCCTTTTAGCTCTTGCATTGCTAAACACATGAAATACTGAGAGGGGGGTGAATCAGTATCTACCAAAACTTGAACCCCATTGGAACTTGAACTCTTCAGCATAATACAAAATTCTTAGCCAAATCAAAACCCTTAAGTAGTTTAAACCTTCAAAAAACTCAACAATATTCAAAAATGAAAGATATAGAAATTTTAACCTTAACCAAATCAACAAAAATGATAAAAGAGACAAGAAACACACATCCACAAGATAATACCATATTTATGTGGAAAACCAAATGAGGGAAGAACCATGATGAGAGTTAGCTCACAAAATATAAAGGCTCGCTACCAAAAAGGACATGCAAACTAAGGCGCACTACCTTAGAACAAGATACAAGGACCTGATGAGATTCACTATCTCAGAGCAGGATACAAAAATATTATAAAGAATTACAATATGTGTCAACAATTCACCTTTGATGTCTGAGGCATTAAGTCATATATGATCTTTATTTCACATCACTTTCACACTTCCTTCTGCAAGATATTCAATGCAATATACACCCCTAATTTTTTAAAAATGTTGCTTGCTATTTGAAATGTTCTGCTATTGTAATTCTTGTTTGGTTTCATGTGTTTTGCATCATAACAAAGAGTGCATAGGAAATAGAACATAAACAAAAAATACAAAGAAAGAGCTTATTTTCAAATATATTCATAACAACTCATGGAAGCATTCAAGACTATTTTTTTTTGACTTAAAGAAGTTTATATTAAACCTGATACAAGTGTGTTGCAGACTTGATATGAGCCAACACAGTCATTCTATTCATCAAAAATTGCAAGCTTTCATCATGGAGTGAGAACATATATATATGAAACCTTCCTAGACTACGCCACTACAAAGAGACAACAATAACAACCCCAAATAGGCATGATTCAGACCTCTGTAGCAGTAGACCTAAATTTCAAAAAACCCAAAAATGGCACGACTTCCTAGGTAGGGTGACTAGCCTCCAAAAATCAATACTTCTCCAATAATTTTGAGTAGGTACCTGAAATGGGGCGCCCAACATGAATATTTTGTTGGTATGTGGTGACTGATCATGCAAGTACTATACACTTGTAACAAGAAATGGGGTTCGGGGCATCGCCCCAAAAAAAAATCATTAACACGTCAAATTTTTTTTCCCGTTGACACGTCAAGGTTTTCCCACTGACACGTCAAGGTTTTTTCTTGTTGACACATCAAGTTTTTTTTCCATTAACACGTCAAATGTAAAAATACCTTGTAAAACCCTAATTCTAGAAGGTTCCAAAATGCTTGTTATAAGCGACTGGGATGTATGTTGTGGCATGGTGTTCACAAGATTGTAATATATTTTACACTGGATAAAAAAATCATTGGATGGCTGAGTTTCTGTGGATGTAGCCCATATTGGGTGAACCACATTAAATTTTGTGTTGATCTCTTTTATGTTATTCTTCATTGTTATTTCTAGGTTATTTAATCTGCATATAATTGTTAATGTTTATTGCTCCAATCTACCTAAATCCTAACAGATTCCAATGAGAAAATACCCAAATGGTAGGCCAATCCTGCACGAAGCTAAGAATAATTTTCACTTTCAAACCCTGACAAAAGGTAATTTCTAGGATTTTGGACATGCAATTAGAACTTTGAAAAGAGCTGAAAATCACCTCCAGACACCAACAAAATGAAGCCAAGATATCACAAACACCAAAACTCCAAACCCACATCAAAATACCAAAAATATCTTCATCTTTTCACCATAAAATCACTAAAAATTAGAACTTTGTTGATGCACAAGGTGATCCTTGAATAGAACCACTCCAATCCAGCTAGGGTGGATCTTTCACCACTGAAACAACTCCAAACAGTAAGGTTTTTCATTCTCAACATGCAACCAAAGAACTTTGGAAGCATTCTAGCAACATCATATTATGTTGCCAAATAGATGATGAAAAATGAGAGCCAAACTATAGCTTTATAGAAATGAGAGGTAAAATTAGGGCAACATTTGAAATTAGGTTTCCCTCCAAGACTCCTATGCCCCCCTTCATGAGCACTTTATTTTAATTTTTAAAAGCTCCTTATATCTCCCTTAGGCGTCCAACATTAGAGGCTCTATTATATTGTCTTTTTAAAATAACATTATAGCAACTAGGCACCAAGGTGCTTTTTTCAATGACCACAAGCCCCTTCACTTAAGTTATAAAGTTACTTTATTAAAATAACTTAAGTGATAGAGAAAATAAAACATCATTAAAATCAACCTTAGAATCACCAACGCCAAAACATGAAACAATATTGTTGGAGCAATATAGGCCTGAGTCAGTTACCCAAAATAGACTTACTATAAATAGCAATTGCTAAAAAAGTAAGTACTCTCCAACTAACAAATTGGCACAAATTGATGTACATTGAGATGCCATGTGACTTACTATAAATAGAAGTCCTTCCTAAAAGAACCAAAAACCACCATAGAACCCAATATTGGCTCTAAGTCCCCTAACCAACTCCACTTAGCCTAGGATAACCCTGGAATAGGCTAATGGAATACTCCAATTGCTCAAGTGCAAGAAGGGGAAATTGCAGTCCTCCCTCCCCAAGCTTTCTTGTCCTCAAGCAATCACAACTTTAGATGTTCTAAAATATTCCCACTCTCCCAAGTAGCATCCTCCACTGGAAAATTCTTCCACTTCACTAGATACTCCTTAATCAAACTCCTCTTAGAGTACACTCCCTAACCTCCAACACAACCTTAGGAACCAATATCAACTTTCCTTCCTCATCCAAAGGAGGAAACTCTATAAAAGGGACCACATTTTGACCAAGTGCCTTCTTAAGGTGAGAAAGGTGGAAGAAATTGTGCACATTTCTTCTCTTAGGTAACTTCAACTCATAAGCCACCTCTCCAATCCTTCAGGTGACTCTGAATGGTCCATAAAAATGAGGCTTAAGATTTTATGACCCACTCTTCTTCAGAGTGGACTTATTGTAAGGTTACAACCTCAAATTTATGATGTCCCCAACCTCGAAAGCCTGCTCTATACAATGTTGATCAACATACAACTTTTGTTGATTCTGAGCATGTTATATTTTCTCTCTTAGACACCTCATAATATCATGACTCTCTTGAAGATTTTTGGCTCTGGGCACTCTATAGTCTCCAAAAAGTAAGTCAATGAAGCTGAGAGCTTTGTAGTCATACGATGCCATGAATGGGGACATCCTAATAGACATATGGAAGGTAGAGTTGTAGCAAAAATATCCTAAGTACAACCATTTAACCCATGCCTTCTGCTACCCTGAAACATAGTTGCGTAGGCAACCTTCTACCTATTTGTTAACCACCTCAGTTTTCCCATCAGTTTGAGGATGATAACTAATGCTAGGGGTTAGCTTTGTATGACATAATCTGAATAACTCCTTCCAAAAAAATCTCATAAACTTTTTGTCCCTATCATTGATGATGGTCTTATGTTTTCCATGAAGCCTAAACACCTCTCTAAAAAATAAATCTTCCACTTGCACCACTGTATACCTTTCTGATATGACAAAAAGGAGAAAATTTAGTCAATCTATCCACCACCACATATATATTTCCCTTCCCTTGTACCTTGGGAAGCCTTGTACTGAAGTTCATCAATATACTTTCCCACTTATGATTTGGAATGGGAAGGGGCTGCAATAAACCAATAGGATAAGTATGAGCGTTTTTGTTTTTTTTGACATACTTGGCACTCACAAACATACTTGAGAATGTCCTCCTTCATCCCTTTCCATGATAATGGCTCATGGATCTTCATATATTTTATATAGTATCCAAGATGACCAACCATAGGAATGTCATTAAAAGCCTTGACAATGTGCACTTTCACCTTAGATTCAGTGACTAACCATATTCTATCCTTCTAATATAAGAGAACATCCCTCACCTGATACTTATTAGCCTATAGTGAACCATCAAGAATGTTGTTTGCAAGTGCATTATTGGCATAATCAACCCATATTCTCTACTTCCAACATACTAATATGACTAAAATAGAGCATAAATGTGGCCTTCTAGACAAGGAATCAACCACTACATTCTTCTTCCCTTTAACATATTCAAGGTCAAAGTCATACCCTTGAAGTTTGCTTACCCATTTTTGTTTCCTCTCATTGAGATCTTTTTTATTAAGGAAGTATTTAAGGTTGTTATGACCAATTTTCACCATAAATATGCCCCCAACAAGGTACTGTATGAACTTGTCTAAGGCATATGATTTCCAATATCTCCTTGTTATAAATGGAGTAATTTCTCTCACCTCCTCTCAACTTCCTACTCTCAAATGCTATGAGATGTTTACTTTGAATGAGGACAACTCCTATGCCTTCACCTAAGGCATCTCATTCAAGCTCAAAAGGCTTGGAGAAGTCTAGAATTTACAACATGGGGCATGATCTCATTGATTTCTTGAATTGGTCAAAGGTTTGTTGTGCTATTTTAGACCAAAAATATGCTCCCTTTTTGGTTGAATCAGTGAGTGGGTCAGCCAACTATGAAAACCCTTTGACAAGCCTCCTATAAAATCCACAAAGACCAAAGGACCCCTTCAATTGTGTAATATTAGTGGGTGGAGGCCAATCAAAAATAGCCTTGATCTTTTTAGGATCAACGCTAACTCCCTTAGAATTGATTATGTGCCCAAGATACAACAACTTAGACATGTCAAACTCACACTTGGACTCTTTTACAAACAAGGAATCACTCTCCAAGATGATCAACACCTCATCTAAATGCCTCAATGCTCCTCCCATAATTTGCTAGAAATGAGAATATCATCAAAAAATATTAGAATAAACTTACGTGACTGCTTACTGAATTTTTTGTTCATGCATGATTGGAAAGTAGCAGGAGAATTAGTCAATACAAAGGGCATAACGAGGAACTCAAAGTGACCATAGTGGCATCTTAATGTTATTTTCTCAATATCCTCTCTAACTCTAATCTGATGGTAACTAGATCTCAAGTCTATTTTGGAAAAATAGACTGCTCCATGTAGCTCATCAATATGTGGGATGGGGTACTGGTTCTTGATAGTCTTCTTATTAAGTTCCTTGTAATCTATGCACATATGCATAGTCCCATCCTTCTTCTTCACTAACACCATTGAAGAAGAAAATGGACTCTTACTCTGCCTAATGTTTCCAATGTTCATAAGCTCCTTGATTGCCTCTTAATCTTGTGCTTATGTCTCTTTAGGTTCCTGTATGGTGTAGTGATAATGAGCTTTTCCCCCTCCTCCAACTTAATGACATGCTCAATGCCTCTATCAAGAGGCCTCCCTAGAGGTATACTACCAAAAACCTCATTTCGCTTAGATAACAAAGCCTGAATATTGGGTGGATAAGAATGTTTATCCTCCTCTATAACTATGGGCATAATTATGCACTTTGCTGACCACTCTACCTGATCATGCCTAAAAAGCCTCTAAATGCGCTTGAAGGAAACAACACTAGGCCCTCCATTAGATATCCCTCTCAACACCACATTCCTACTATCTAATTTAAAATTCAACTCCATGGTTTAAAAATTGAGAGTGATCTCACCTAGGGAACATAACCACTGAATTCCCATCACTACATGTATGTCCCCAATGCTAACCATATAGAAGTCATCCTTAACTTCATAATTACCCAACTGAAGGCTGAGTTGAGGGATCATCCTAGTGCAAGTAAAGTTGAAACCATCTACAACCATCACTCTAAACTTGTCAACCTCCTACACGTCTGGAGTCCTCTGCATGCTACAAGACCCTCATCAATAAAATTGTGTGTAGACCCTGAATCAATCAAAGCTACCAACCATTTCCCCTTAAGGACTCCTTTAATGCACAAAGACTCATTCTTTTGGAATCTAGATAGTTGGGCAAGCTTCCCCTCCTTTGTCTCTTCTTTTTCATCCTCTTAAGGAGGCTCTTCCCCTTCTTTTCATCTAGATCATATTGTTGGTTAAAACTTTCCAATGAAGAATCCTTTGTTCAATAGTATTCAATCTTTTTAACTTTTCCCAAGTAGTTGCACACTTATGTCTTGGGTTCCAAGGCTCCTTGCATGAGAAGCATGGATTCTTCCTCCTTAAGTCATTTAGAGTGTCTCCATCTATCCTTGTGACTAATTTTTTCTGTTGATTGGCATCCTTAGTGAATGGTCTCTTATCCTTCTTGTGAAAGAATGGCTTGGACTGAAATTTAGACTTGTGGGTAGCCCACTCCATACTCCTTTCCTTCTCTATAGCTTTCTAGAATGTTGGAGGATCAAAAGCCTTAATACACCCCTTAAGTGGCTCTATAAGTCCCTCACTAAACAAAACCACCAATCTCTCTGTAATCCTTATAATCATCACTGAGAACCTCTATAATTCTGCTATGTAAGCGCCTATTGTGCCATATTGCTTCAGATATGCCAGCTCCCTAAAATGCAACTCAGGATCCTTCTTGTTGAACCTCTCGATTAGCTTAGTGATGAAAGCATCATATGAAGTGATAGACCTATGGCCCAAGGTGATAAGGCCATGGTACCACCACTCGTGTACTACTCCATCTAGATGTAAAGTGGAAAACTTAATTGCCTCATCCTCCACCATCAATCTAAGGGCCAGGTAATTATCCAACTTTTGTACCCACACCCTAGTTGTACACTTATCGCTGCCATCAGAAGGGGAAAATGTTACCTTGTCAATGGGGCCTATTGTAAGTTCCTCTACATTGCTGGTCCTTTGTAATCAACTCCACCACCACCCCTCTTCCTTTTCTAATCCAAGAACTCATTTTAAGACAAATGATCTTTAATAGCCTTTGAAAGAGTGTCATACTTAGTATATGCTTCCCTTAGATTATCCATGAAGGGTAAGGATGTGTCATGAGTAGGCCGTGGTACCTTCTTCATAAGAAAGGTGGGCTGGAAAGGATGGGAAAAGGTATTAGACCCTACTATAGTATGTTGTCAACCATTACCACCTTGTTGATAAGTGGAACTATTATCTCCATTATGTGTGGGGTTTCCATGTGTATTGTTATGGGAAGTATTAACCACTATTTTTTTCCCAATCTTCCCCAACAATTGAGACATCATATCCATCATGGTATCAAACTTCTTCTCCATTCTAGCACTGGGAATAATTGAACCTAATCTACCTTTACCCCTTTCACCCATTTTTCTTGTTGCATGTTCCCCTTCACCTAGTGGGTCCTGATGCATCTCTATACCTTGTGAAGACTCCCAATGAGCCTTAAGAACTCCTGAGATGGTTTGATCTTCCAAAATAGGTGGGGGATACCAATGTCCTTTTCTTAACTCTCTCTGTATGTACCTTTGTTCTCTCTCACTCATAGAAAGAATAGTGTTGATGGCATGTCTCTATCACAAGCTAGCGAGAAAAAGTGGCTTTGATACGACTACAATATACACCGATGATTTTTTTTTTAAATATTACTTTCTATTTGAAATGTTCTGAGCTAATGTAATTCTTGTTTGGTTTCATGTGTTTTGCATCATAACAAAGAGTGCATAGGAAATAGAACATAAACAAAAAATACAAAGAAAGAGATTTTTTTCAAATATATTCATAACAACTCATGGAAGCATTGAATACTATTGCTTTTCAGACTTAAAGAATTTTATATCAGACTTGATATAAGTGTGTTGCAGACCTGATATAAGTCAACACAATAATTCTATTCATCATAAATTGTAAGCTTGCATCATGGAGTGAGCACATACATATATGAAACCTTCCTAGACTCCATCACTACAAAGACATAGCGATAACAACCCCAAATATGCACCATTCAAACCTTTGTAGCAAAAAACTTGAACTTCAACAAACCCAGAAATGACATGAATCCCTAGGTAGGGTGAATAGCCTCCAAAATTAATACTTTTCCAATAAATTCAATTAGGTACTTGAAATGGGGCACCCAAACATGAAGATTCCAATGAGAAAATACCTAGAATGGTAGGCCAAGCATGCATGGAGTTACAAATAGTTTTCACTTTCAGACCCTAGCAAAAGGTAATTTCCAAAATTCTAGACATGGAATCAAACCTTTGAAAAGATCTCAAAATCACCTCCAAACACCACTAAAATGGAGTCAAGATATCACACACACCAAAAATCCAAACCCACATCAAAATACAAAAATATCTTCCTTTTTTCACCACAAAATCACTGGAAGTCAAAACTTTGTTGATGCACAAGGTGGTCCCTAAATAGAACCACTCCAATCTGGCTAGGTTGGATCTTTCACCACTGAAACTAGCTCCAAATGGCGAGGGTTTTCATCCTCAACACGTAGCGAAAGAACTCTGGGAGCATTCTAGCAACATCTTGTTTATGTTTCCAAATAGATGATGAACAAATGAGAGCCAAATTGTAGCTTTATAGAAATGAGACAAAATTAGGGCAACATTTGAAATCAAGTTTCCCTCCAAGACTCCTACACCCCCCTTCATGAGCACTTTATTTTAATTTTAAAAAACTCCTTATATCTCCCTTGGGTGTCCAACATTAGAGGCTCTATTATATTGGCTTTTTTTTAAAATGTTATAACAACTAGGCGTCAAGGTGCTTTTTTCAATGACCACAAGCCCCTTCACTTAAGTTATAAAGTTACTTTATTAAAATAACTTAAGTGATAGAGAAAAGCAAACATCAATTAAATCAACCTTAGACTCACCAATGCCAAAACATGAAACAACACTAACATATAGATGGTAAAACTAACACTCAATATGTGCTGTATGTAAAAGGGCTAAAACATAACTTGCTTAGTGTAAGCTAGATATGTGACAAAGGATATAATTTGTTATTTCATGCTAGTGGATGTGAGATAAGGAAAGTTAGCTCTAGGAGACTTGTTGCTAAGGCAAGTTGAATATATAGCAACTTGTACCATCTAAAAGAGGTGAAAAATAGAAGATATATATTAGGGAAAACTGATGAAAGCTAGTTGTGGCATAAAAAGATTGGTCACATTGACTTTGACCATCTAGTGAAAGTAAGCAAAAAGAATGAAATCAAGCATATGCCTAATATTGGAAAACCAACAAGTACATGTAAAGAATGCCTTGAAGGAAAGAAAACTAGGATCAGATTCAAGAAAAAATAATATTCAACTTCTAAGCCCTTGGAGTTGATACATACAAATTTGTGTGGACTAAAAGCATCAATGGAGAACTTCTAAGCCTAATATTAATAGATGATTGTTCAAGAATGACATGGGTAACTTTTCTTAAAGATAAATCTCAAGCTTTAGAAAGATTAATAAAATTTTAGAGCTTTGGTTGAAATTTTGATTGGTTCAAGGATTAAAGGTTTAAGGTCTGATAGAGGTGGACAATTCACTTCTAATAAATTTGATGTATTGTCAAAAACATGGAATTACAAGACAATTCTCTGCTACTAGAACACCTCAACAAAATAGAGTTGTTGAGAGAAAAAATAGAAATTTTCAAGAAATGGATAGTTGAATGAAGCCATATTACCTGATAGATACTAGAACGAAGAAATTCATATTGATGTTTACATCCTTAACAGAGCACAACTAAGATTAGATCATGATAAGACTCCATATGCATTATGGAAAGGAAAACCTGCATCAGTGAAGTATTTTAGAATATTTGGAAGTAGATGTTTTATAAAAAGGGATGAAGACACTTTGAGTAAATTTGAGACAAGTTCTGATGAAGGAATATTTTTGGGTTATTCAACTACAAGCAAAGCTTATAAGTGCTACAATAAAATGTTATAGAAAATAGTTGAAAGTGTGAATGTTAGAGTGGATGAAGATTACCCTTAGTTGTTACACAAAGATGACATCTATTCAAAATTCCCTACTTATTAAGAAAAAGAAGAATCTACAAAAGAAGACTTACAAGAAGAGAGTGATGTTGATGAAGAAGAGAAACCAAACACTACTCTAAAAGCTCCACCCAAATTTGTTAAAAGAGATCATTTTGAGAAGCAAATTCTTGGGAACAAAGTTGATGGTGTCATGACAAGAAGAAATCTTGCACAACAAGAGCATGTAAACTATTATTTACTCTCTAAAATATAACCTAAATCTTATGGAGAATCTAGTAAGGATGAAAGCTAGATTGAAGCCATGAAAGAAGAAATTAGTCAAATAGAGAAAAATGAGACTTGGGAACTTGTTCCTAGGCCTGTTGATAAGAATGTCATAGCTCAAAATGGGTATTCAAGAATAAAATAAATGAAGATGGGAAGATAACAAGAAACAAAGCTAGATTAGTCTGCAAAGGTTATGCTCAAGTTGAGGGTAAAGATTTTGATGAGATATTTGCATCAACAACTACACTTGAAGCCATTAGAATGTTTCTTGCATATTCAAGTTACAAGAACTCCAAATTATACTAGATGGATGTAAAATCTGCATTTATTAATGGTTATCTAGATTAGGAATTTTATATGGAGCAACCTGAAGGGTTTATTGTGACTAAAAACAAAGATTATGCATATAGATTGAAAAAGGATTTGTATGGTTTAAAACAAGCCCCTAGGGCTTGGTATTCTAGGTTGGACAAATATCTCCAAGTTCATCAAGGGTATAAAAAAGGTATTGCTGATAGTAATTTATATTTCAAATGTGAAGGTGAACATATACTGGTTGTTATTGTTTATGTTGATGATATCATTTTTTGTAGTAACTGTGATGAGATGTACAAAGTTTTTGCTACTGCAATGCAAAAAGAGTTTGAGATGTCCATTCTAGGAGAATTAACATTTTTTCTTGGTTTAAAATTCAACTAGTTCTGATACAGAGATTTTCATTTCTCAAACTAAGTATGTGAAGGAAATTTTGAAGAAATACAAGATGATAGATTACAATCCAATTAGCACACTTATGGTCACTGGATATAATCTCAACAAAGATGATGTGTTTGATTTAGTAGATCAATCATTAAAAAAATCCATGATTGCAAGTTTCTTATATCTCACAACAACAAGGCCTGATTTCATGCAAGTTGTTTGCATCGTTGCTAGATTTCAAGTTGTGCCTAAGGAGACACATGTTAAGGCTATGAAGAGGATTTTCAAATAATTGAAGAGTACATTAGACTATGGTCTATGGTATCCTGTTGGTGATGGATTCACTTTAATTGCATACATTGATGTAGATTGAGTTGGTTGTGTGGATGATAGAAAGAAAACTAGTGGCGGTGCATTCTTTCTAGGAGATAGATTGATATAATGGTTAAGTAGGAAACAAGAGTTAGTTTATTTATCCATTGTTGAAGCTGAATATATAGATGTTGTATCTTGTTGTACTCAAGTGTTGCGGATGAAACAAACATTACAAGATATTCAGGTGAATTTTGATGGGATAGTTAGTATTTGTTGTGATAATACCAATGCAATAAATATATCAAAGAATACTATTATGCATTCCAGAACCAAGCATGTATCCATTAAATATCATTTTCTCAGGGAAAAAGTTGTTGCACAGGAAGTCAAATTGGAATGTGTGGCTACAAAAGATCAACTGGCAGACATATTTACCAAACCCCTTCCAAAGGAGTCATTTGAATAGCTTAGGGAGAAATTAGGAGTTGTTCCTTCTCCTAACTCTGCTTGAATATATAAAGTATTCATCTAGGGGGAGCATAACAAAGTAATTATTTATCCATGGTCTATCCCTTTGTAATTGATGTCAAAGGGGGAGAGTATAGAAAACGGGTGAAAATTATGCAGAGGTTTGCTTTTGTAATTGGTGTTAGGGGGAGAGTATAGTATGCAAGGTGTTGCTAAGGAGAACAATGAATTACAATGATAATTTTATTCTGGGGATGTATAAGAAAAAAATGCATGCAAGGAGAATGTAGGGTGAATGATGCAATGGCAAAGAAAGGGGGAGTATGAATGATGTTGCCATTTTTCAAAGTTTTTTAGGTGTTGCCATCAATGAAAAAGGGAGAGATTGTTGGAATTGTTGTCATTGATGTCAAAGGGTAGTCATGATGGTCATTGATGCCAGTGGACTAGCTTAGGAAGATTATTTGTAGTTGCTTAGTACAGGTCCTAAAAAGTTGCAAATGTTGTCAAGCAACATTTCAAACGTTGCTCAGATGTTGCATAGTCTTGATGCAGGTAGTTTTGGAGGTTTGCAGAGGAATCAAATAGCAGATTTGATATGGGTTTTTCTAATACATCTCAAGTGTACAGTCCATAAGTTCAAGTGATAAAAATTAAGCTCAAAAATAAATTATTTTTTCTCTCTGGTTTAGCTAGGGTTTTACCAAAAAACCCTAAGGGTTATCAAACAATGCCTCATATTTTCTATTCTTCAATTGAATGTTGGTAGACAATTTCTAGTTGCTCAAGTTATGACTTAAGCATTCTTAGTTGTGTTACTGACCACTTCATCCTAGTAATTACCGAATTGATGGAGTATTAAAGTTTTCTAAGTCCGGTGCTTAATACTTTACCTAGCTTGATTAACGGTGGTGATAAAAGATATTTGAGATCATTGGTCGTCATTGCATCGCACTTGATCTTCATAGTGAATTTGTGATTCACTCTGACATGGTTAAAAGTGTGACATCGCGGAATCATGCCACGTGTCCAGTGGGACCAAGGTTAAGACTCTCTACTTTGCTAAGATTGATGGACCGTGTGAAAGATGTTAGAGATTGACGAATTACACATCACATTTCCAATTTATTCTAACATAGTATTATTTGCGATAGTGTGTAACAATGACAAGTGTTTGAAGGAGATTGTAGCACAAAGACTCTATGCATCACATTTTCAAGTTTTTGTGCATAAAGAGAAAATGTGTAATGTTCTAATAAATAGTGTGATGATGCGTGACAATCATCTATTGCATCGCATAGTTAATTTGCATTACATTTTTCATTCTTCAAGTGCAAGGCTAAAATGCTCTAAGCAAAAACAATGTGATGAAGATCAACAGTGCACATTGAAGAAGATGATTAGATGGTTATCGTGATAGTGCTTTTTTGTCCCACTCTAACAACACCAAGTTTGCAATGACATGATACAGATCCATGTGTCTAAGATGACGTCTATGAGATAGATGGCCTATTTCCACCTCTCCACAGAAGGAATGGTGGGTCCCTATGATGGATTTGCAAAAACACAAAATGTTGATGTGTATCCATGATGATAGGTGGCAATCATTCATTGCATCACATAGCTCCTATACATCGCATATATCATTCTTCAAGCATGAAGCAAAAACACACTACACATATGATATGTGATAGAGAGAAACAACATAGGTTTATTTAGAGAGATTGATCTAACGGTTGCATTTTAAAGTTGAGACATATCAATGAAGACCATTAGATCATGGCGAAGAAGGCAAGATCAAAGATCGATATTCAAAGTGAGCAAACTGATACTTCCTAAAGATAAAATTTGATGGGAAGTTACAAAGATGAAGCCGATTTAAATGTATTTCTAAAAAACCATAAAAGTGATAATTTCAGGGGACTGTGAAGCAGTTAGGGTTTGTGTAACTATGTAAATAGTTACTGTCGTGGTCAAAATGGCAGTATAAGTGGTTTCTAAATATAGAATTATGTCATTTCATGTGTATAGTGGAGATGTAAATGCATATTATTCGGATACGCAAAGGTTATTGAATTGCATGGTGTTTTGGGTGTAGTAGAGTATATTGCGATAGATGAAAAGCTATCAAGGTGATGATCTTGGTAATGGTGAATTGAGAGAAGTGTAGTGCAGAGGAAGAGAGTCCAAATTAATGAATTGAAAAGGTACATTTCAGGTTGAAGAAGAACCAGTATCAACATATATGAACCTATAATTTTGTAGAGGTTGGTGCCTTAGAAAGATTGATTTAGTGCTCAATTAGGTGTGTAGTGTACCTTGAGGTTGGTGCCTCAAAACATTATCTTAGGTGTGTAGTGTACCTAGAGGTTGGTGCCTCAAAACATTGTCTTGGGTGTCAATGTACCTGTAAGTTGGTGCTTGAAAAAAATGCAATATCTTTTATTGTGAGGTTGGATTAGAATAGTAGATCCTACTAGCTATTCTCATCATGGTTTTTCCCACATTGGGTTTTCCATGTATATCTAGTGTCTTCTAATGTGTGTGATGTTTATGTGTGATCTTTTTCCTTGTCTATTGATTTAATTTGGTGAAAATTTGCATACACTGATTCACCCCCCCTCTTAGTGTATTGGTGTTCTTTCAACATACACTTCATTGTGAAGAATCGAGAAGAGTTTACTCATCTATTGACAATACAGTGAATTGATTTTCCAAATTGCAGGTTTGAGTATTCATAGTGTTATCTAAGCAACATCATTCCTAAGAGGGATATTTGGACCGAGATTGCATATGAATATTTGGTTGAGCTAGAATAAGGGACTCAAAAAAAATATATTTGGACATGGTGGGAGCCTCTTTTTGTCTTTTAATGGACTTGTTTCCATCATCTAGCATGGTTTCTTTGAAGGATTCAAAACTATTTGGGGTTGTAGGGTGAATAGAGGAGGATGGCATGGAGGGAAAAATAGGCGAGTTGGAGGTAGAAGGTATGAGATTATGAGAGGGTTGGATAACAACATCAAATTTTAGTTTTTCTTGAATGGGAGTAGCAGAGGCAAGGCTAGAGTTATTTGGAGGGGTTTGTTGTTTGTATGGTTTACAAATTCGACAGTCTTGAATGAGGTGTCCTTCTCAAGAGTAATATAAACAAGCATTTGGTTTATTAAGGTATGAGATTCATTGTTTAAATTCAAACCCAAGTCCTACCAAATTAATGGTGTCAGAAGAGACTGGGTTAAATCCATCTCAATGCATGCTCTTGGCTGGACATGTAAACTAGCCTATTTATTTGAATGTTGTTTGCACCACATGACATTTCCTAGTTAAGAGGTAATGCCTTTCAAGAAGGGGTGAAATGCCAAATTAAGAAATGGAAATTCTACCTACATAGGGTATTTGGATTGATAAATTCCTTTTAGATGGAAGTTGAGGTCCCAAGCTTGAACATAACAAATTTGACCATAGATAATCCATGTGCCATATTGTAAAGCTACTTGAGCAATATCTGGATCAAAGAAAGTGCATGAACATATCCTCTGCCCAATCCCCTAATATTTTATATAGCCCAACCCTTAGATTCCTAGCTATTACAAGTCTATTTAAAAAATCTTGTTCAATAGGGACTCCTTCGATAAAGAAAAGGATAATAGTTTTATCTTTACAATCAAAGATAACTTTGATAATATCATCAAGGAGTTAAAAAAAGTCTTTAGCATCAATATTTTGTGTGGATGGGGTTTCAAAGGACCTAGTGCTTTGTGCTATCTCAGTTGAGATTTCTTGGGTGTGTGTTGCAGTACTTCTAGGAGAGGAAGTTAGGTTGGTTTGGCATGGTTGAGCATGATTAGAAAGTGAGAGCCCTGCTTATTGAGACTCCATGGTAGCAACAACTGCCAAATCAAACACAACATGGGAAACATGTGAATCCATCGAACTTAGGTCTTTTGATTTGGTTGATGGTGAAGTCCAACCACTGCCTCTTTGTCTTCCTCTTCTCATGACTCTTCATTTTCCCTGAAGAGAATATTATATATATTTTTCATTTGGTTCTAGATGGAGATATTATATTCTAACTATTGCAAATAATAAGAGTTGTTTTCCCTACTTTTCCCATGGATGAAGCCATTCTTTGGTGAACCACGTAAATTGGTGTTGTCGTTCTTTATCTCTGTTTTGTGCATTTAATCGTCATTTTGTTTTTATTAGTTAATTGATATTTTATTTGCACTTTAAACTCAACAACTGGTACCAAAGCTGAGGCAATTGAGAAGAGATGGAGGAAGGAAAAATTGAAAAGTTTTTGGGCCAAAAATTTAGCATGTGGAAACTGCAAATGGAAGCACTGCTGATTCAAACAGACCTCAAAATTATGCTAGAGGAAAAGTCCAAGAAACCTTCTGCTATGACCAATGAGGATTGGGATAGATTGGACAAGAAAACAAAGGAAACCATCATCCTCTCTCTTTCAAGCAATGTGCTATTCATTGTTGCAATGGAGAAGACAACAAAGGGTCTATGGGACAAATTATCTGGTATGTATGAGGTGGTCTTAGCATGAAAGTTTACCTCATGAAGAAGTTGTACAACCTAAAGATGAAGGAAGGTAATCATGTATCATCCCACTTGAATGAATTCAATACATTAATCATTCAATTAACTTATGTTAGTATCAAATTAGAAGATGAAATAAAAGCTATATTGTTGTTATGTTCTTTATTGGATAGCTAGGAAGGAGTTGTTATGGTTGTTAGCAACTCGGTATCTGGAAAGAAGGGGGCTGTTTTAGTTTTTGATGAGGTTATAGGAAATCTTCTCAACAAGGACATGGGAAACATTCAAATACCTCATCGAGAGATGCTCTAATTACCAACAATAGGGGGAGATCCGCAGAGCGGGGGGCAAATAATAATAGAAGAAGATCCATATCCTGAGGTAAAAATTCAAGTTGTTGATTTTGTAGCAAGGAAGGTCACATTAAAAATAATTGTTGGTCTTACAAGAATGTTGGAAATAAATCAAAGGAAGATTAAGTAAATGCAGTTTATGATGAAGATGCAAGTGCATTAATTCTATCAATTTGAGAGGTTGCAAATGATAGATGGGTGTTGGATTTTGGCGCCTCTTTTCATGCAACTCCATACTGAGAAGTTTTCAAAAATTATCAAAAGGGAAAACTTGGCAAGGTTCATCTTGGTGACAATGAGTCATGTGATATTGTTAGCAAAGAAGATGTTTTATTGAAATTGAACAATGGTAATAGTTGGTTGTTGTGGGATGTGTGACATGTTCCTCGTCTCAAGAGGAATCTAATTTATGTGGGACAACTTGATACTCAAGGTTGTTGCATCAACTTTGAGTCAAGCACTTGGAAGATGACCAAAGGATCCTTGATGATTGCGAGAGGTTGCAAATCAAGAACTTTATATGTGCTAGAGATTCACATTGAAGTGGGAGCTACAATGGCGGTTGTGGACAACGGGACAAAACTTTGGAATAAGAGGCTTAGTCATATGAGAAAGAAGGGAATTGAGGTATTGCTAAAAAAAGATCAACTTCCAAGTTTGAAATTGGTTGATTTAGACTTGTGTGAGTATTGTATTTACAACAAACAAAAAAGGATCAATTTCTCCATCTTGACACATGACAAGAAGGCAAGACCTTTATAGTTAGTGCACTCTAATGTATTTGGTCCTATGGAGGTAACATCTATTGGTGGATCAAATTATTTTGTTATATTTTTAAATGATTGCATTAGGAAAGCTTGGGTGTATATGCTAAAACATAAATCTGATGTATTTGGTATCTTCAAAAAAATTTAAGCATTAGTTGAAAATCAGACTAGGCATAAAATTAAATACTTTAAAATGGATAGCAGTGGAGAATTTTGTTCTTTGGAATTTGATAAATTTTGTACAGATAATGGTATACAATGGATTAAGATTGTCCCTTTCATTCCTAACAAAATGGTGTATCTGAGAGGATGAATCAAATAATCTTGGAGAGAGCTCGCAGCATGCTCTCTAATACAAGTTTGGGCAAAGTATTCTGGGAAGAGGCTATTAATACAATAGTATATTTGATCAATCAAGTCCATTGTCTTGATTGGATTTTGAGATTATGGAGGAGAAGTTGTTGGGAAGAAGAATTTCTTACAATCATTTGCGGGTGTTCAGATGTGAAGTATTTGTTGACATACCACAAGAGAACAACGAAGTTGGATGTCAAGTCCAAAAGATGCATTCTTGTCAGATATGGCGATGAAAAATATGGATATTGGCTATGGGTTCCTGCTGCGAAACAAGTCACTCGCTGTAGGGATGTAATCTTCAATGAGAAAATAATGCCTAGTCTGCAAGAACAGGGGATGCAAATGAAGGAGTTTGTGCCACTAGATAACATTTCCAATGGAAGTGATATTTTTCGTAAATATTCACAGTTTGGTGAATTTGAGGGTAACGATGTGGACCTTTTTGCGTTTGGGGAATATGATGAAGATGATAAGGAGGCCGATATTGGGTGGGAGAGTATTAATAAGAGAATGAATTCTCGTCGCAAGGATCATAGGGAAGCGAGGCTTAAGCAGGAGATTGAGAAGTACAGGACTTCCAATCTTAAGACTATAGAGCAATTTGCGGATTTAAAGAGGAAATTGTATACTCTGTCCAGTGAAGAGTGGGACAGTATACCAGAAATTGGAGATTATTCGTTGAAAAATAAGAAGAGGTTTGAGAACTTTATTCTTGTGTCAGATACCTTGCTGGAGAAGGCACAACATGAGTAGGAGCATGTCATTGCACTGGGCCCTAAGAGTAGAGCCGTTGGTAGAACTGAGATGTCATGGTTGCAAACGCTTGTGATTGATCTGACGGCTATTGGATAGGGGAGGGAAACTGTGCTCAGTCTTAAGCTTGATAGGTTGTTTGATTCACTCTCTATTTTATGCCTCAGTTACTATCTGTGGGTAAGGATGAAGGGAAAGGCGAAGCACAGGTATTTCATGAGGAACAACAAGAATCTCTTAAAAGACACTGCGAAGCCCAACATGGGCACGGTTTGGTTCAACATTAAGCAGATCAAGAACGCCACAGACAATTTCAATGTGACCAATGTGGTCGGCCAGGGCAGTTTCAGAATAGTGTATAAGGGCGTCCTTACCGACAGTCACTCAATTACAGTTAAGAGGATCACAAACTGCACTATGGAAGGAGAAACTGAATTCATAAATGAGGTGGAGATCATCAACAATATTAGGCACTAGGAATTTGGTGGCTCTAAGAGGCTTCTGTGTTCTAGTGACAACAAAGAACAGTACCATAGATTTTTTGATTTTGATTTCATGGCTAATAGTAATCTCGATGAACACATTTTTGGAAGGCGCAAGGAGTGCCCAAAAGAATGAAGAGGTCTGGGTAGAAGCCTTCCGATTGACCAGACCAGATGAGGCCAAGGTTGTTATTGCACAGGGTGTGAAGGCAAATCTGTGAAGTTGTGGATGCAAGCAGCAAGGCCAGAACAAGATGATTCAAAGAAGAGTAAGGTGTTGAGGAAGGGGATAGAACATATTCCAAACCCTATGAGGCTTTGGAAGGCTGTGGTGGAGCTGGCCAATGAGAAGGATGCTACATACTTGCAGCGCCTATCAAAAAGGATGCAACCATGGGACTGGTTCTAGAGACAGCTGGAGGAACATGATGGACCACAGGATCTGGAATGGAAGGGTTTACTGTATCAGAAGGTCCAAGTGAAAATACTAAAATTGCTAAGAAGTCCATTTATCCACGGACGAGAGTTGCATTTACTCGTGGTGTTTGTGGCCAACACACAATCGTGTTATCAACCCATATTCCTATACAGATGGAACTATTTTTGTTCAATGTGCAGGATGTGACGTTTTTCACAAATTAGTTGGATAATCTCAACCTTTTTCATTAGTTGAAGGATCACTGGATGAAATAATTTTTCTTGCAAGTGCTGTCCAAAAGCTACACACAAATATTGAAGGTTTGGAAAAACATATGAAGCATGTGGCAGGTATTTTACAAAATTTGTGTCACAAGAGAAGCTGGAGTTCAACAGAGCTTCTCTTGGTCTGAGTAATGATAAGTGACAATGAGCTTGGAAAGAAGGGGACAGTTTACACATTGCAGCATGGTTTGGATTTAAAGTGGGAGATTGTTGATTGTGAAGTCCCTGAACAGTTGCTTCTTTGTCTTCCTCTTCTCATGACTCTTCATTTGATAAAGAGAACATTATATATCTTTTTCATTTGGTTAGATGAAAACATTGTATTCTTACTTGCCAGGGGATCTCACCAAGGGACTAGTCTCACCTAGCTCACCCTAGGTGCCCAAGATATAAGGCTGCTGGGTTGCTGGGCTAGGTGTGGGACACCCCTATAGCAGCAAAAAAAAGAAAAGAAAAGAAAAGAGCTATTTGCCCTGCTTTTTCTGTAGAAGTGGTCATTCTTTGAAAAACCACATAAATTGGTGTAGATCATTCTCTATCTTTGTTTTGTGCAATTATTGTTGTTCTATTTTATTAATTAATTGTATTTTATCTACACTTTAAACTCAAACACTTTCTAGGAACCCATGTTCCTATCTTTCTTTTTCATATTAAGGGTCTTGATTTTTTAGGCCTTGAATGCTCCAACCATTTTTGCTTGTGTCAATTGAAGAGTAATATAGAAGCATTTGAGAAGGCTGAGTGCAAACAACAGTGGGTAAGGGCATGCAAATTCATTGAATCCATGATTGAAGGTGCAACAAGGTGAGAACACTAAGGTTTCTTTTTTTGCTCCCTAGACATTACTTTTGTGAGAGTAGTTGATGCATTCCAACAATTATATAAATAAAAATCACAACAATAAAGTAATTCTTTTGGGAATCCCTTCATTTGCCTCTTCCCTTTGTTCAAATATATTGTGAAGGATGAGTAGATATAAATAATATGTGCATTTTTAAGAAAATGAATAATTTGAAAACAAACTTGCTAAATAGTGGATTCTCTAATCATGACGGACATTATTACCATTTATTTTAAATAAAAAATTGCAGCAAAATATTTAATCATATAAAATAAATAAAAATTAATGATTTAATATTATTATTTTTTATAAATGATGTAATATTATGACTTCCCATTTCCTGAAAGATTTTATTAATGATGTAATATTATTCTTTTATAAATGATGTAGTATTATGACTTGACCCATTTTGCCGCAGCAAGTTTTTCAAATCCTCCAGAAACAACTGAGCAGGTCGAACACAAATTTACATTGAAGACCTGCAACCTTGACCATTTTTCAATACTAATGCCATAAATTCTAATTTTCCCTCCTGATCTTGTCTTCTCAGAAGTTTATGAAGACTTACGAAACACATTCAACTCATACGATGCTAACATGAGTGGGGCATACAACTTTAATAGAAGTCACCTTACCTACCACACTCTCTTGTGAAATGAATCTGGCTTCACAAAACAAAAATGTATACAGGTAGCCCATGTTTTCTCAGTAATTATGGACCATAGCAGATTCATTCTCCTCTATCGATTTGTACATCTACTTCAAACACATATAACCTAATCCTCCTCTTCCGTAAACTTGTGCATCTACCTCAACCTGTGCATCTACATCAATAGAATTTGTGTGGAAACCATGTAAACTGATTTCCCACAGTGCTATGTTTTTCAAAGTATAACCGGGCTTTTCAAGTAGTCTTTCCTATTGTGGAGTTTTCAAAGTTGGGAATTGATAGTACAGGTTATATCTGTATTTACAGTTGACTTCATAAACCAGACTCACCAATTCCAAAGAAATTTTCTCAAATATCTTATTCAGTATCATATTACATTATGACAATCATAATATTATTACCCAGAAAGTCAAATTGACCACAGTCCCTTGACTGACTTCATGTAATATAGAGTCTAGCTAGAGACAACTCATGCATGTTAGATTTTAAATATTTTATTCTAACAAATTAGTGAAATGATTTGCAAAGCATATGTATTCACACCTTTATTTACTATTACTTATAGGTGATTTATAAAACACATGCACCCAAGGAGGTTTGTGACATTAACCTAGGTAGGAGCCTTGAGTAAAGCTTTTTCTAGAATCTTGAAATTGTAGGTCCAATAAGATAACACCAAAAGGGTGTTTCATATGAATCAAAAGTCCTAAAGTATTCCACTAAAACAATATAAAAAGACGAGAAAAGTGAAACAATAAACTCTAAAACCATACTAAAAACAAACCATTAAATTTACGCCAACTCAATCTTTCCATGTAACTATTAAAATATACATGTACATATACAACTTTACAAGATTTTATTATAAATGATAATACATTAGATCATTCTTGTGAAATTAGTTGATATATTCCAAATTTCAAAATCATAAGTCATACAACTTTAATTTGCGTCAAACACAATTTCACATCGAATACCTACAACCTAAGCCATTTTCAAAATTGGTACCATAGATCATAACTTTACCTTGTTTGCATGCCTTCTAACTTCATAAAGGCATACAAAACACGTCCAAATCGTTCAATGTTAACATGACGAGGATACAACTTTAATAGAAGTCACCCTACCTTTTCACACTTTCTTGTGAAATTAATGTAATCTACTCTTGCCTTCAGATTTTTAAAAAAAAAAACATAGTTGGTGTTTTCTCAGTCATTAAAGATTATAATTAATTTATTATTTTCTATTGATTTATGTTTAAATTGGAGAATTTGAATAAATTTGTTCTAGTACTAAATTTATACACATAAATATGTTTAAATAGATAATATATGTAAATGAATGTGTCGCCTACATGAGACATGACTTTCTATGACAAATATTTTGGAGTGTGATTAAATATAAATTATATTTTTAACCCCTCTAAACTTTATTTATCACAAAATTTAACTAAATGATGGGGGGCACCTATAACAAATAGGTTTATTAGCTATCCATATACAAAGGAAGAATATTTAACACTAATGTCTTTTCAAAAGTATGCAAACGTAACCTTGTGTTGAACATATTTGATTATCTTTGTTCATCATTATCCATAACAAGTGTCTTTCATAGTTCTATCAATAAAGAATGTGAAGTCATTCACAAACAATCAAAAATAGTATAAGGATGAAGATCCCAACACATTTCTTTTTATGTTCTCACCTATTACAATGAAATTATTACACAATGTGTTTCTTAAATTGACTTCTTTGTACTATATTATATGTAACATAATTTGTATTTTCTTTGCTTTTAATATATCCATGGTCTTCATTCTTTATCCTCACACTTGGTTCAATGACATTTCTAATTCTTTGCCCATACTTTCCCGACTTTTTCCATCATAATCCATCATTTTTGTTTGGAGATACCCTCGAGAGGGTCCCTTTTAGCTTAGAGCCAAGGACTAAGGGGTATCCATTCTGCCAAAATTTTAAAACCAACATTTTTTGCTAAACATCCTTTGTTGTTATCTTCACAATTAGCAACATTTGTAAATTCAAAAATATTGTTATCTTCAACTTTAGACTCTTTATCTTTAACTATATCATATATATCAAATGGTTCATCAAAATGAACAACACAAATCATGTGTATTATATGAGACATTACATAGACACACACATTTTCTTTTAGATATGCTTCAAGTAATTGAGTTAACAAATTATCTTTTTCTTTCAATTTTGATATTTTATCCTCTTGAGAAAGTTATCTTCCTTTGCAAAGATTTTAAATAGTTTATAATCTACTTCAAATTTTCTTCTATTTCTTCATTTTAATTTTTAACCTTCACTAGTTCTTATTCCAAAATATATTCTTTACACAACAAATTTTCATTTCCTTACTTCACTCTTCTACCAATCTCTCCCATTTAAACAAATGATTTTCATTTAACTTCTTTTTCTTGAAAAATAAAAATAAAATACTACCTTATAAAACTATGACCCTCTTTCTTCCTTTATAACATCATTAATTATTTTTCAAAGGGAATGTGGGACATTTGTTTTGAAACTTAGAGAGATATGTCCAAAAAAAATGACTTCAATAACTAACATAGCTAACTACAACAAGCATAGATGACAAGGACATGTTAATAGACTCAATGGAAAGAAAACCTTACTTCCTAACTATAGGTATATAGATCTTTCATATTGACAACAATTGATACACCACAAAAGTATGACAATGGTTGAATTCATGAACTTGTCCTTAATCTTTTAAAGGTAGGCTAGTAATAGAATTGACATAGTGCACACACAAGTTAGATGGGACTACACTCTCCAATAATATATGACTATAGATATATGTGAATTTTGTACAAGTCATGCTTTTCTTTTGTGTTTCACAATTTGGGCTTGGCTAATAAAGAATGGTGTCAAGCACATTGGAATGCACTTCAAACTCTCACAATAAATATTATATACCTTAGAGAGGCTCAAATTATATCGAACATATTTAATGGGACTATGTAAATTCCCTTCAAGCAATTGAAAATGAATCGCCACCATAGATTGCTTGATTATTTTAAGATATTCATACTACTTTTTATTGGGAATAAATCTTTTGCACCTTACACAACTTGACATATCTTGTTTTTCATTCTTTTATACTTTCAATAGTTCGTGAGTACCATTCTTCCTTTGCTCCACAACAACCAAACTCTCATATCAATAATTGAAATTGGAGATCTTGAATAAATTTGCTCTATTAGTGGAGAGGACCCAGTAGTTGTGCACCCTAATTTCACGCTTCTCAAAATCCTACGTGGAAATTTCAAATCACTCCAAATTTTTTATAGCAGCTTACTTGGCAAGTCCCCTGCTTATAACTTTCATTTCAGGGCCACATCATCAAATATGATGCCATGTCAACATGCTTTTTGTCAAGGTGTCCAAAAAGACCCAAAAAAAAGTGCTACCAATACTTGTGCATTCACATCATGGGTAGTTGAGCACTAATGTGGCATCACATGATTGGTTGCTTTTTAGATCAAAGGAATACATTTTGTTTAAGCTAGTGTAGTCATGTCACAACTATTGGGCATTATATAAACAACTACTATCACAACTATTGAAGCATGCTCAACTATTGGGTCCTCTCCCCTACTAAATTTACAGACCCAATAATTGAGCATGTTTCAATAGTTGTGATAGTAGTTGTTTATATAATGTCCAATAGTTGTGATAGTAGTTGTTTATATAATGCTAAATAGTTGTGACTTGATTACACTTTATTAAACAAAATGTATTCCATTGATCTAAAAAGCAACCAATCATGTGATGCAACATCAACGCTCAACTACCCATGATGTGAATGCACAAGTATTGGTCTCACTTTTTTTGTGGGCCTTTTTGGACACCTTGACAAAAAGCATGCTGATGTGGCATCATATTTGATGATGTGGCTTGAAACAAAAGTTATAAGCAGGGGACTTGCCAAGTAAGTTGCTGTAAAATATTGGGAGTGATTTGAAATTTCCACGTAGGATAATTAGAAGCGCGAAGTTAGGGTGCACAACTACTGAATCCTCTCCCTATGAATAGATATGTCTCTTGTGTGAAACATGACACTCCATAACAAATATTTTGAAATATGATTAAATCTAATTTATATTTTTGACAATTTGTACATCTAAATCTATCTAAATTTTGTGGCATTCTTAACCCTGATAGACTAATCCTCCTCTTTGGTAAACTTGTACAACTACCTCAACCTATACGAGAAAAGTTGTCTATGTTGCATCGATAGACTGTGTAGAAACCATGTAAATTGAAAATGTCCACTGTGCTAGGAGAAACATACTAGTAGCCGCCAGGGCTAACTTCGCGCATTCGTGTAGAGTCCAAAATAGGCCCGATTTCAATTTTTTTTTTGGGCTTCTTCGTAACCGAGTTAGAACCTTAAAAAGAAAAAATTGGCTTTTGGGTATTTCAAACACGTCTTGTGGAAGTCGTAAAGCGAAAGGTGGTCAAAAAGGGGGTTTTTTTTTACCTCCGTCCCCTACATCTTCACTATTTTGCCTATACTCATTCATTACAAATCCAAATTTTTTTTAAAAATTGCCTATTACCAATTATCATTTCACCTATTTCAAGTTACGCTTGTATGCGGGCCCCATAAAAATATCACGTGGGTCCGTTAGGAGGTGGTCCCTTTACCATCAACCTCATCACATTAAAATGTTCTCCACATGCCCCATATTCCTTCATCAAACCATGCATATGAGTTAACCGCATACCCCTTAAGCCTTCATCAAACCATGCGTACGTGTTAACTTAACCGCAGGTTGTTGGGCAGCTTTAAGCCCTAAAGTCTTCATCTCCCACGGTTTCCTTCGAGAATGTTCGTTGCTGCATCCTCTCTCTTGCCACAGACTTTGGCTCTGCGACCACGGTGACGACCTTCGGCTGCAGGTAACGTCTCCACCTCTCTTCACCTGCAAGATTGCTTGTTTAACAATGGAATTTTGTTGGGTTCGACGGTGTTTGAGTGCATTTTGGCATTTTTAAAAATCATTTATGTGTATGACATGAAGGGTTTGACTGTAATCATTTATATTTACATGTGACTACCGACTGGTAGAAAAATGAACCCTCGTGAATTATTCTGTCTACGTCATCGACTTTTTGACTGTTATGCCTTTTTTTGACATTATTCTATGAAGTAATCACATGTAATGTGATTTAAATAGGACATTGATGGAATTTTGACCAAGTATCATCATGGAATTTATTGGGTATATAATAAGATACTTAATCTAAAAATGATTTTTTCATTTAATCTTATATGGAGCTGCAGAAAACGTCTCCACCTCTCTTCACCTGCAAGATTACTTGTTTAATAGTGGAATTTTGTTGGGTTTGATGGTGTTTGAGTGCATTTTGGCATTTTTAAAACTCATTTCTCTATATGCCATTAAGGGTTTGACTGTAATCATTTATATTTACATGTGACTACCGATTGGTAGACAAGTGAACCCTCGTGAATTATTATATGAAATTTAAACATTTAATCAAAACCCAAGTGAGTGCTACCAATTAATTTATATGGAGCTGCAGAAAACGTCTCCACCTCTCTTCACCTGCAAGATTGCTTTTTCAACAGTGGTTTTTCTAGGCGTCGTCAATGTTTAAGTGCTATGATTTCTATTGACATTATTCTAAAATCCCCTCTCGCTAGTCTGGAAGCTCTTGACTTTCCTCAGACTGCTCGGTTGTCCATAAAATCATGAGTCACAAGCCCCATCATCCACAATATGAACCACTTCAAATGATGATTCTCCTTTGGTAGCACTCACTTGGGTTTTGATTAAATCTGGTCTGATTTGGTTAATGCTTGGAATTTAAAGTAAAACTGAAAATGCCAGTAGATCTATCCAGATTCATTATGCTAAGGGAACCGGCTTGCTATTATGAAAGTACAGGTAAAATACATTCTTAACAAGATACTTAGACTCAATACACAAAGAATTTGCCCCAAAATTAAAGGAATATTCATTTTTATGTGGCACAAGCACAACCTTACAATATTTCTCATTTACAATTTTGGATATTAAAAATGATTATTCTCATAGTTCAGGCAGAATTTAGAACATACTATTCCCTCCAAAACCCCAATGTGGGTAATCCAAACCGGCCAACTCCCATCATGATGCAGGAGAATTGCACTGAAACAGGGGTATGTCATGCCCACAGCTTCGATAAGTTAAAATAGAACATTAGTTAGTAGTTCATAAATTTTGAAACATGTCTCCCCTAAAAATGAAAGCAGTCACATTTAATAGTTATGGTATTGTTTTAAATAGAAGTGAAAAGCGTTTTAGTTTTATTTCAAGGAAGAAGGTATATTGTTGTATGGTATTTTGCTGATAAATCTATCACAATTATATGAACAAAATAATTGACGTTTTCCACACTGTCGATGAGTTGATTGATGAATGTTAAGCATCTAAAGGGATTGCTTATTCCAATTCAATGTTCTTATATTTCCCAGGTTTCTCACTTGAATTGAGGCAAAGCAGAACTCCATCATTATCATTAGTTCCTATTCTCTCTCTCAGCATAAGCAGAGATTTCCATAAAATTGAATTCAAGGGATATGTAGCATGCAGCTGAGTATACAATTCTGAGTACAATGAGAAAATAACTCTTATCTTACTTGAGACCTTACACGCATATTCAAATTAGTGTTGAATGTACAATTCATCAAACAGATACTCCATCTACCACGACATAGGAAATAAAAATGTGCTTATGTAGGTACCCCATCCCCTTTCCAGAATTCCACTATCTATTATATCAATCTCTCCAAATCCCATCCAAAAACCCACATCTCCTAAATAGTAAAAATACTCCAAATTCTTCAATTACCCTAACAAGACCATCTCCAAACAAATGTTATTCAAACCCTAAATTTTATGAAAATGTTATAAAACCCCCAACATTCATCAATATCAAGGAACCCCCAACTAAATGTCACTAGCTAAGAATATTCAACGAACTGGAACACACACGACCTATTGTGATGGAGACACTAAAGACCCGAAGCACACATCACATATACAATAAATTTGGAATATGTACGCGTTGAGTACAGAATAGTTACAGACATGGGTAATGTGGTGTTTGATACTTGAGCACGTTTTATTGGTTGTAAGCTTGGAATATTATGATTTAGAATTATATATTATTATAATATAAAAATATCAATAAATATAAATATAAATATAAATATAAAAATATCAATAAACATCAGAACAGTCCACTTTATCCAAATATTTGTTTCTAATTTCATTTTGGATGGACCAGCAATGACTCAGAGATCTAAATGTTGGAAATATGTGCCTCAAACATTACAGGCTGAAACCTCCATTGGAGGGTGTGACATCTCTTATGTCTGGCCGACTAGCAGTTTGGAACATCTTGTTTTGAACAAGTCGCTGTGACCTAGTTTCTGTCTTGCCGAATGCTTTCACTGTGGAGCTATCACTATAACAAGGAGTGTTCGGTATGACCTCTTAGCACTCGGGAGACCTCTGGCTGACAGGCCATTCAATCGTGTATCGGGGAGACTCATGGCGACCATGGGCTTCGGGGTAGCTTATAGCGGCTCGATGAGAAGTCCTAGCAAAGTGTTAGAGTCTCGCTGACAGTATGTTACATGTTGGTCTTCGGCGTAGCTTATAGTCTATCGGTAAGCAATCTTACCGATGTGCAAAGGTCTCACTGATGGAGGTTCAAATGTTGTTAATTGGTGTAACACAAAGGCTTTTGGAGAAATGTCTTAGCGACTGAAGGATGTCTTGCCGATAGCCGATGGCTATCGGGTAGGTGATCCCATAATAGTGGTTTACAATTTTTTGGCCAAATTGGACACTGAAATTATTATTTTTAACTAAATCTTCGCATTCGGGCACCTATAGCAGCTAAACTGTGAGGAATTTGAAGATGGTGCAAACCAGAGTCTCATCAAATTTTGTCTGTAGATTCTAAAAATATTTTCAAAATTTTGGAATCAAATTGCACTTCTTTTTCCATCTCCCACAAAAAATAGATTTTTTTCAGTGCCCAACATTTTAAAAAGTGATTTACACCGTGATAACGATAACTTTTTTTTCCATGAAGGATAAAATTCTAATTCTTTCCAATTTAGATTTGTAACTTGATATCTAGTGCTTCCACTTGGTTAGATAGTTTTATTGAATATTTTTCCTTAATCAAGTTTCAAAGTCAAACGCACTATACTCCGTGTAATAATAACGCCACTATATAACGCCAGAACCTTTTTTGTATATGTCAAAATTTTATTCTTATTTTATTTGTTGATCAAGGACTTCCAATATCTGGTGCACTCATATTTTCAAATTTCTTTTGATAATCTCTATTTTTCCACATGTGAAGAACAAAGAAATTCATTTTCAATGAAAACCTATGTTTAATAAAACTTAAAAACAAATACATAACAAAACCAAAACATATTAAAATTATATTCATTGATAGTTTTCTGTTCTGAGGAATACCATAATCATTTGAAATAAATTTTTAAATGAATTCATTTGATCCCCCAAAATCTAAATCAAAAGTGATTTTTATCGCTATTTTGATAGGTGCAAAGGAGATGCATTTATAGGTATGGTTTAAAACTAGCAAGGTTCTATCCAAGGGGGTTTGATCTAAGGTGATTTGATCAAACCTTCCTCAATTGGAATCCTTAAAATGGAACTTCTTAAGGCTTAAATCATTATATTTTCTAAAAAATATGTGATTTCACCAAATTGCCTCTCAGAATTGTAAACCACTATTATGACAAAGACCAGAACTCAAATGAAACCGGGAAGAAGTCCCAACAAAGAATGTAAGTCTCACTGATGATAAGGGATCTTCGGTATAACTTTTGGTGACAGAATACTTCGGGGTAAGTCCTAGAGCTCGATGTGATGTCTTAGCGAAAGTAACATGTCTCACCGATAGTGCTTTATGTTGAAGCCTTCGGAGTAAGTCTTGGAGTTCGGTATGTTCTCTCGGCGAAAGATGTAAGTCTTGCCAACTATTCTTTGGAGCTCGATATGACTTGTGTCTTCGGTATAACCTTTGGTGACTCGCTATGATCTCTTGGCAAAAGCGATAGGTCTTGGCGACTGCTTGGTGACTCAGTGTAACACATGAAGCTTGATGGAACGTCTTGGTGATATCGGTTACTCTTGGTGACATCGGTATGAAGGTTATGTGGCATTGGTGAGACATTGTTAGTGTCTCACTAAGATGCCAACATAGTGCAAATTCTGTTGACCGAGTAAGACTTTCCGATGTGGCATCTCGTGGATGAATAGGAGGAGCCGAATGTGAACCGTTAGCAGTCGGTTCATTGTGACAGTTTTGTGAGGAAGTTCTACAGACAGAGTTTGACATGGATATACTCGTGATTACGTGACAGACGCTGGTTGGATCTATGAATGGTTGAGCGGATTGTGATAGAACGAGGGTTGGATTGAATCATTCACTGACTCAATGCTCTGGGTCTCACTCTCGATAACCCCTGGTGTTGCTGCCTCCACCAAACCTATAGGTTCCCAAAATAATTAGGCACCCCTGGTCTTTGCTGCCAACCCTGCTATCAATATCCCAAAGCGTTCATTAAGCCTGAATCAAGCATTTCTTGATGCTTCTTTTCCTCTCTGCTCTAACTAGCCCTTAATCAACTAAAGACTAGTCAATCTTCTGTTCTGCCCAACCTTGTTGCAGGGGTGTGAATTAGTGTAGTTGTCTTAAAAATCACTGCCAATAGTCTAGGAAAAATTCTTGTCCTTGCACAACCACTCTTTCCTCTATTGCTGCCTCAAAACCCTAGGGTTTTAGGAGGGTTTATAGCCATAAGCCCTATTTGGCCTTTTAATGGGGATTTGAGGTTATTTCACCTTTCAACTTTGTGGATACCCAAGCAAAGAGAAAACACCTTGGCTCAAATATGGAGCACTCCAATATTTTCATGAATTCTGACCCTCTCAGCCATAAACAGGGTTAATGCTGATTTTAAGGTATCTTATGGCTTTCAAGCCTTTCCTTGGACACTCAGAGATCCGCCCTCATCCTCCTACCATAAGATGAAAATGTTAAAGACTCAAACCGCCTCCCAGACCCTTAAAAAGGTCCCTGCAATCTGCATCTACCACGCACTAAAAAGATTTTATCACCCCTGCGTTGGGACTGCACAAAAGTTTTATCTAATCCTAACCGGGCATTGATTGCTCACCTAGGAACTAGACTTTTTGCATGTCTTTTAAATACCTACAGATTCCTATGCCTATTCTATGTGCAGCAGTGGAGTCTAGCTCCATTTCCAATGAACTCGTGCTGAGTACAAAGGCAATGCAGCTAAAACTCCATTGTTCTTTCTTTTACCAGTCAAAACTAAAATTTAAGGAAAGACACAACAATTACTAACTCTGTAGTGAAGATAACACAATTCCTACGCCAATACAATGTTTTAAAACAACCACATTACATGCTAAACAATTAAAGATTAATAGTCAATACATAAACTTGCAGAACGCAATAAAGAAACAGGAAAACTGGTAAAAGCACGCTAAAACTGATGATTTTCTTTTATTCTCCAAAAAATTCCATCATCAAAAGACCACTAATCTGCTCAAAATGTCGGGCTCCTTCTTCCCAAACCGAAAAAAAACAGTTAGGTTTAACATTCGAGCTCAAAAGTGGCCAAATAACACATGTTTGAAAACACGCTGTGTTTTCGAATTTCAGCCAAAACTTAAGAAAACGCCTACAAACTGATTCCTAATTTATTCAAAATTAAACCTAAGCTTCAAGAAGGTCCCCTTACACCTTATCAATGGTGTATTAGACAGTACACAACAAAAAAAAAAGATTAAAAACATTACATTAAGATTTATGCTTGTATTTTGATACTTGTATTTTGGGTGCTCCTGCACCATTCTCCCCCTCTCAGCACGAAGATGAAGAACTGGAAGGTGGTATCAGTTTCACGTAAATTCCAAGCTTCTTGAATTGATCCTCTTGTATCCATGTAGCCTCTGAGTCAGGTTTGCTCTTCCACTTGATAAGGTGCTCCATGTATACCTTATTCCTTGTTGACTTTTTCACCCTAGACTCCAAGACCTTCTCTGCTTGAGCTTTCTCCTGACTTGGAAGGGGTATATTAGTGATATCCTGAAATATTTCTTGACTGTTCTGAACTTCATCATTGACTGTACCCTTGTACCTGATCAAATCAGCAACATTGAAGACTGGAGATATGCCCAAATCCGATGGAAGTTCCACCTTGTATGCATTCTTTCCATACTTAGCTATCACCTTGCATGGTCCTACCCGCTTCATTTGCAACTTGGTGGACATCCCCTTCTGCAATCTAGATTTTTTGAGGTGAACCATTGCATAATCACCCACCTAGAACTACACATCTCTTCTTGTCTCATCAACTTTGTTCTTCAACTTTTGTGTTGTTGTTGTGATTGTCCTCTTAACCTGCTCATGAATCTCCTTCATAGTTTGAGTGAAGTCTTCTGCATTTCCACTCCTATTCTCCATTGTTCCCAGGTCTCTGAGCTCACAAATTCCTCTTGGATGCATTCCATACACAACTTCAAATGGACTTTTTCCTGTAGTCCTGTTCACACTATCATTGTATGCATATTCAGCTTGGGAAATCACCATATCCCAGGTCTACCCATATTCCTTTGTCAAGCACCTCAATAGGTTACCTAACACTCTGTTAACCACCTCGGTTTGACCATCGGTCTAAGGATGGTAAGCTGATCCAAATGATAAATTAGTTCCCAATCTGCTCCATAGTGTTTTCCAGAAATGACTCATGAATTTTACATCCCTATCTGAGACAATGCTCAATGGCAATCCATGGATTCTCACAACTTCCCTAAAAAAGAGATGGGCAATATAGCTTGCATCATGTGTGGTCTTGCAAGGAATAAAGTGACTCATCTTGCTAAATCTGTCCACAACTACAAAAACACTATCAAAACCAGATTTAGTCTTGGGAAGACCCACCACAAAATCCATACTCACACACTCCCATGGTCTGTTCGGAATAGGAAAAGGCTGATATAACCCTGCATTGCTAGCTCCCCCTTTTGCTTTCATGCAAACAACACATTGTTCAACATACTTTCTGACATCTCGTGCTAACTTAGGCCAATAGTAAAACCTTTGTACCAGCTCTAAAGTTTTGTTAATACCAAAATGCCCACTAAGACTGCCATTGTGTTTCTCTTGGATCAAATTTTCCCTCATTGATCCTCTTGGGACACACAATAGATTACCCTTGAATAACAACCCATTTTTCAATGTATACTCAGCATATTGACTGTGAAAATGATTTGCAAAGTCTGAACATACCTTGTAGGCTTCGGAAAAGTCTTTGTCATCACCATAGAGATCCTTAAAACTTTCCAATCCTATGCTTTTCAGCTGTATCTCTTGGACTGTCAACATCCTCCTGCTTAATGCATCTGCCACTTTGTTTTGCTGTCCCTTCTTGTGCTTAATGGTAAATGTGAAAGCTTGAATGTACTCCATCC
>VDFB02037743.1:144630-170611 GCA_007258455.2 Sequoia sempervirens | reverse complement strand
ATTGTAAAGCATGACACATTAATCTATTATCTAGAGATTTTATACTATTCAATATCCTTTAAAACTTATGTCTAGTAGACTTTATTTTGTAGGAGTTCATTGTTATTTGTTTTTATTAAGGTAAAATAGGGCTTTTTGAAAGAGCCCCCAACCCTTTTACAACAAAACAATGCAATGACAATAAGAACTAGTCCCATGAGGTGTGAGACTTACCAAAAGAAATAGAAACACCAAAAAGAAAAAGAAAGAAACAAAACAACAACATAGGCCAAAAAATTGGGAAAGGAACACACATTACATAGTAACTACCACTATCAAATAATATTTAGTAGGCCTAAGGTAGCATTTCCCTCTTTAGTCAAGAAATCCACTTGGTCTTCAAAATAAACCTATAGATTTTCCTCTTCAATGTCTATTACATCATTGTTAGCAACCAACTTGGCACAAGTCCTCCTAGATAGTCCTTCTAAAGTATAGTTTAGTTTTCTTTACTTGAATGTCTTTTTTGTAGAATGAAAAGGTTGGTAGTTGAGTTCTTTATAATAAATTTGTTGAAGAAAATGATTTTAGTCAAGCTTCCTTTGATCTCTTTTTGTTTCCTTTCTAAAGCACCCACTCTTTGGATTATGTTGTCTCATGTGTTAATGACAATATAAAAATTGTTAGCATCATACCATAGGTCCTCATTAAAATTCAAATTATTTTCCTTCCCATACATGGTAAGACTTTCCTTGACTTGAATATTAAATTTTTAAGAATTTGGAATTGTCATAGAAATGACTTCATGATACAGTTGTGTGGTTAAGAGCTTCCTCTAACTTCATCCCTTTATCTAATAATGCTTCAAAATTATGACAAAAGGAGAGAAAACCCTCAATAAAGGAATTGGGATGAACCTCCCCAAATAGAGGGTCTGGAAGTGGAACTAGGGGAAGTTTTCTTCCTCAAAATATTTGTGCATTTCTCCAAATGGGAATTCTCTTTAACAAGGTTTGTGACAAGGTCATTATTAGGGGTGTGACAACCAAGGAAACCTTAGAGGACTTTTCTTTTACAAGAGGGGTGATGATCCTGGCCTTTTTTAGAACATGTCTAGGAGGAGACCTTTTCTTTTCTAAAGCCAAAGGTAGGAGAGAGGGGTCTCTTTCAAGGGAAGGGAGAGATTCCTTGGGAGAAGGGGCCTAGGTAGAGAGGAGTGGAGAAGTATTTTTCTAGAAACAAGTAGCCCTTGAAGGTCTTGGGGATATAAGGAAGGTTTAAGGATCTTAGGATGGTATTGTTAGTAGGGGTTTTGGCAAGTTGATGTCCATACAAGAAATAGATAAAGCCCTAGTGAAAAAGAAGGTTTATTTTACCACTTGATGGACATTTTGAACTAAAAGTTTCAAAATTTCTAAAGATTTAAATAGAAAAAATAAGAATTTAATTTTCTTCTTGTAGTGCAAATAGTTGAGCATACAAAATGATAATAATAGATTCTTTTATAACTACCCTCTTGGGTTATGTACCTTATAAGCATGTTTGTAACTTTTCCCCATGACTTTGGGAGGTCATCCTTTTTAATACATTTTGGAAGCAACTCACCCATTCCCCTTTGCAAAGGAACATCTCCATTGTTCAACATTTCTATACTTGTAGTATTTTTTCATCCATACTCCTTATCTATCTATCCACATGGCTTGAACTATCAATTATTCTAAGATCGTGAAGGAGAGGTCATGAACATACACTAGTTGAATTGTCTGGATGATTGAGAAAATTTGATAGCTAAAATAGGATCATATATGTTCATAACTTCCAAAAGGCTAGTAAGGCCTCCCTTCATAGAATTTTGCATATAATGTGATTGTTCTTAACTCATTCACAAGATCAAGGTTCAATCTTGAGCATATCCCCTCCCATTGTGGTAAAACTCCACCAACCATTGTTTGAACACCTACAAAATAAATGCACCTCCAAATTTTTGTTCAAAGGGTTAAGTTAAAATTGTTTTTTCACATCTACAAAGAGAATGAACCTTGAAAAGATTAATCTTGTCCTTCTTCCCCTTTGGTACAATGTTGAAATTATTTCTCTACTCATTTCCCTATTCATTTTCATTTGTTAAGTACACCATATGTTATCTAATTGAATCTTGTGTACCTATCTATTGCATTATTTTTACTTATCACATTGTTTTAAATGGTTGTGTTTGGCATTTTTGGAGTGGTATCTTTGTTTTCTAATTTTTGTGTGTGATTTTCATAATAGATTTATGACTATGTAGAGTAATGAAATGTTCTCAACAATACATTTATTTACTTTAATAAAAACATAGCTTCTTTTGCATTTAGTTTAATGATTGAATTTTTTTTATTGAGTTGCAATTGTTTTGCTCCTCCTTCTCATTGATCATCTAATTATTTTTACATAGTTTATTTGACATTTTTTTATTGAGCCACAATTGTTGTGTTTCTCATTCTCCATAATCTTTGCTTTTTGTATAATTTGTTTTTCTCTTTTTATTTACTATGCTTCATCTCTTTCACCTTCATACTTTATGTCTCTCTTACACTTATAATGCATGTCATTCACACACATCACTTTTTTTAGCTTCCCCACTTGGATGCATCTGTTGATATTACTTTTTGAGCCAAATAATTCATTACTCTTCCCTTGGAGAAGATACTTACTACATAATTTTCTATACCATTATTTTAAATTCTCACATATTCAATGTTATGTTCACCATTGTTCTTGCATGATGATATCTTTTTATTGAATTTTCATTCTATTACTCCCATGATTATTTATTACACCACATATGCTTGTTTTCCATACATTATCACATTACACATAACACATTTATGCTCTTGCACTTACATGATTATATATGTTATACAATTATACATATGGAACTTACATGATTATCTTTGGCACATGGAATCCTTTCATGACTTGTCATCGCACTTCGGGGCAAAATTTGGGGAAAAATATTCTTGTCTTGATGTGGAGTGAAGCATAATAAAAGTGATAGGTTTGCATTTAACATTGTGTTCAATAAAAATATCTACAAACTTGATTAACTTGAATGAAAAACTCACAAGATTATATAGGAAGAAACATGCCTAAATTATATTATTGAGAAAAAGATTCAAAATTTTAAAGTGAAAACCAAATTGGGAAGAATTTGAACTACTTGCTAACTTAGACTAACCTCCTAGAAACTAGGATTTTAACATTTTAATTTATAATTTTTTACATAGGATGAACATTCAAAATAATAACTAATACAAATTATAAAATAGGAACACAAAACTAAACTAACCCTAAGTCTAATCCTAGGTACTCTTTGAATCCTCACCATGTTATTCTTAATAATAGATGCATTGTACTTAAATGCTATTAGAAAAATGGGAAGTATTGTAAAGGTTGAGGAGAGTAAAGGGGAGATACAAAGGAAACTATATGAGAGTTTATAGAAGAATTTGTTAAAGTTGATGTAGGAGTAATGTATACATATTCTCTTGATGTATAAATCACAAAACCTCATGTGGTACCTATAAGTTCTTCTTACGAGAATGCTCCTATTACATCACCAACTAAAGAAGATAGGCCTTCAAACATAATAAGAAGGAGAAGGAAATTAATTTTATAAGGAGAACTAGATTATAAGAATGTAAATCAACACATGCCATATTTTCCATATTTTCTTTAAAACCTTGGTTTTCTATAATATTAGAGAACTTGGAAACTATAGCAGGTTAGTTGATGACAAGACAAGAGAAAAAGGGTGACTCTAACTCTACTAGTGGCCAAAGGCATTCATTAAAAATAAAGAAGGATTGATTCAATATATTAATATATGTCTAACAAACAAGTTGAAGAGGAAATACACCACCTCTCAAATGGCATACCTCAAATATTTAATAAAGAGATCTTACACGATCTTATTGTAAGTTGCAAGTCAGTAAAAAATTGACAAAAAATCTACAACAAATTCTAGAGGACGAACCAATATTGAGGGGATATGTAAAATGGAGGAAACCAAAGGAACACTAAGAGTTGGAAGAACTAGACTTCATGGAACAAGAACTTCCTACAAAAAATTAGTTAGTAGAATCTTATGAAATAATTCAAAAATAAAAGAAATAAATATGATCACTAAGGGGAAATATTTAAAAAATAGAAATTGATCAACAATAGAGAGAAGTTATGGGACCCTTCATGTCCAAGAAAGAGAATTAAAGGATGAGAGATGAACTAGAAATTAAATGGTGCAAGGAAATTAGGGATAAGTTACAAGATTTAAAAGAAAGGAAAATAGGGGTTCTAAGTTCCATGCATTACAATATACGACCAAATCACTAAAACACATCCAAGGATCGCATAAAGCAAGCTAGGGGAAATCATGGGGTCATAATGTGTGTCCAAATTCTTCATATATTTAACCTTTTTTCTATATCATGTAGGTCACCTTTATACCATGCTCTTTTACCATTTCGTGTTGCATATGATTAAAATAGAAATATGGGGAACTTAATTAAGTTTATTAAGATAAAATAAGTAGAAATAAGTATTGGTTATTTTTATTAATTCCACTACCCTTTGCCAACTTATAGCAATATAGGGTATGTTTTTTGAAGATAACTTATGTGCAACTCTTGTAGCATTGGTCGAATGAAGAAAAAAATTGCTAACAAAAACTATGAAACTTGTGGTTATTATAAACACCACTAAACTATTAGTTTCCAATTGCCATGCATCATGGGAATATAATTCTACTTAAAATATTTTTTATCACAAATAAATATTTGTTTTGATATTTTCTTTGTTTGCAATCTTTTTTATGTATAAATGATGGGTCTCACAAACACTAATGAACACTATACATATTAAGCAAATTTTTTGGCACCATTTCTTCTATAAACACTTGAAAGAATGGTGTAAAGGGATATGCATTTTTGAAATAGAAATAATATTGAATATGGATTCTTTATGATTTTAAATATTTGAATCAAGTCTATTAGTTTCAATTACTAGAGGATCATTTTCATCACAAGAATGTGAGGTAGGGCCTACTCACTTAAATGTGTGTGTGGATGATAAGTTGTCATTTTCTCTTTCATGTGTGGATTGATCTTTATATAATTTGTTTGATTAATATTTTGATCCATAATTTTATTAAGTTTACAAATCTTAGAGTGAATATAAATTTTAATGTTTGCAAATCTTAGAGTTAATATAATTTTATTTTTATTTTTTGAAAAGGAAGGGAAAAATTTTATTCAATCAAAACCGAGATACAAGGCAAAAGCCAAAGGCCCAATTAAACAAGAGTACAACCAACAACAACACTACATAGTCCTGTCATCCAGTAAAACTCTCTCCAAAGTTCCAAGATAATTTGGAGGTAACTCATCCCTTCCACTAATATCCCAGCCATCCCCATTCTCCGAGGCCCACTTCGCCAAGCAGTCAGCCACGCGGTTCCATTCCCTAGGAATGTGACAAAAAGAGACAGATTCCAAGGAACTACAAACACTTAAAATCTGTCTGACCAACGAGGCTAAATGCCAGCTAACACCATCCAATCTCTGGTTATTCAACATATCCACAACAATCTGAGAGTTAGACTCACAAATAATCCTCCTCCAGCCTAAAGAGCAACCCTGATCAATAGCAATCTTAATAGCAAGGGCCTCCATTAGATTATTAGAGTAATGTCCTTTATAGACAGAGAAGCAGAAAACAACATCACCATCTTTACTTCTACCAATACCTCCAATACTAGCATGCCCAGGGTTCCCACGAGAGGAACCATCAGTATTAATCTTTAGGACCCCAACTGGGGGAGGCGCCCACTTTCCATCTCGGTAGACCCATTTCTTGACATGACGGGGCTTAATACCAGCATTGCAACCCCTACTACTATCCCCCAGGTTCAAATCCCGCACAACCACAAGATCCCCAGGATCAATACTTTCAAACATATCGCATTTAGCAGAAATAGTCTCCTGAAGCCTGCTAATAATCTTTGTCCACAATTGGCCACTTTCTAGTTTGGAATCACAAAAAACTCTACGATTCCTTTCCAGCCAAAGGTTCCAAAGAATGAAAATAGGCCCAATAGTCCAGGCCACCTGAAGAAAATGAGCCTTTGCAGGAGGTCTACCTAGGCTCTCCCAAAACTCAATAAGGGAGGAAGCATGAATGCAACCATGATGCCAAGCCTCCCACCATCTGTGCCAAATCTCACGAGAAAAGGGGTAGAGAAAGAACAAATGGGAAGAACATTCTTCACTGCACGAACAAAGAAAGCAAATGGAAGGTCCCTGAAACTCCCGTTTGCGGAGATTCTCCCAAGTGAGACATCTCCGTTGGGAAACCAACCATAAAAAGAAGTTACACTTGGGCCAAGAAAAGTTGTTCCAAACCTTCTTCCACCAGGGTACCTCAGCAGGACCATGTAAGTTCCCATCAAGCACAGCATAACCTTGAGCAACAGTAAATTTACTTTTTGAGCTGGGACTACATGCCAACTTGTCCCTCTCATTCAGAGAGCTGCAAAGCCTGCCCTCCAAGATCTTAGACAGAGCAGCACGATCCTCATCAGAACCGCCCATAGGCCACTCCTGCGGATCCTTCCAACAAGACACCTCCAATTGACCAATACGCTTAACTATTTTAAAATGCTCCACCTTGATCCAACCAGCATCAACGAACAACTGGCCAAGAGGCTGAAGCTGAGGGAAGCAAGAGAGAATGGGAGGGTGGCCATCCCAAGAGTCCAGCCAAAATAGAGCATCAGAGCCTTTATTACAAATCCAGAAAAGACCATTCTTAACAAGCTGAGCCCCCAGCTTAAGAGTATCCCAAATGCAAGAACCTTTACCCATCAAAGCAAGCCGTAGCACATCCTGGCTCTCAGTACCAGGAAAGTACTTGAGAGAAAGAATCTTAGCCCAAACCTAATCCTGATTATTGCACCATCTCCAGTACAGCTTAGCCGCCAAGGCCTTAACCACGAGAGCCACAGACCTAAGACCAAGGCCCCCAGCGTGTTTCGGTCTACAGACAGACTCCCACTTGACTAAACTCCACTTTGAGGAGAGAAGGTTGCCTGACCAAAGGAATTGTTGGGAAAGAGCATCAAAATCCCTCACAAAAGAGGCAGGGGGAATCTGCACACAACACCTATAAATAGGGAGAGACTGCACCACAACTTTTAGGAGGATCACTCGCCCAGCTGAAGAGAGCCACCTGTAAGTCCAATGACTAACCTTACTCTGGAACTTATCCAAAATCCCCTGCCAAAAGTCTTTCCGTTGAGGTTCCAGAGCCAAAGGAATCCCCAGGTACATTAGGGGGAGAGAGCCAATTTGAAATCTAAGAATCCTAGCAATCTTGTTTTGAATGAGCCGAGGAGTATTAAGAAATAAATGGAAGATTTATCATCATTAACACTCTGACCAGAAGCTTTCAAGTAAATGTCCAAAGCTCTCCTGAAGTTCACAGCCTCACTAATTCTTGCCAAACCCATCAATCCAGTATCATCCACAAATTGAAGATGAGAACATGGAGGGAGAACATTGTTCCAGCTCCAACCGTGTATCCGACCCTACTGCACCTGAGATTTAATAAATCTACCAAGACCCTCCGCCATGATAATGAAAAGATAAGGGGATAGAGGGTCCCCTTGCCGAAGTCCCTGAGAAGAACTAAACTAATCAGAAGGTTCCCCATTAATGAGAACAAAAAAGGAGGACGAGGTCACACAACTGAGAACCCAATTCACCCACTCCTCCTCAAAGCCAAAAGCCAAGAGTATATTTTGTAAGAACTCCCAACTCACCCGATCATAAGCTTTAGCCATGTCAAGCTTAATGAACATCGCCTTCTCCTTAGAGGAAGCCATAAAGTGAATAGCTTCCGTAGCAATCACAACACCATCCAAGATTTGTCTTCCTTCCACAAAACCTCCCTACTCAGCAGAAATCAAAGCACCAAGGAGAGGTTTGAGTCTCTCAGCAATCAACTTGGTGATGATCTTATAGACAACGTTGCATAAAGCAATAGGCTTGAAGTGATCCATCTGATTGGCCCCCTCCTTCTTAGGTATGAGAGCTAAAAAAGTAGAATTCAAAGACTTAAGCATTTGTTTGTTCCGAAGAGATTCCTGAACCACCTCAAGAAGATCATACTTTATTATTTCCCTAAATTCTTGGAATAACTCAATCGGAAACCCATCTGGGCCAGGGGCTTTACCTTTTTTCATGCTGAACACAACTTTCTCCAATTCAGGTAACAAGATTGGACACAAGAGAGCCCTATTCATCTCATCTTAAACCAAGCAAGGAATACAATCCAAGATGGCCCTCTCCTCAAATCTAGCATCAAGATCCACCCTAGAAAACAGAATGGAAAAATAGTTGACAGCTTCCCTGGAAATTTCACTACAAGACGAGAGTTGGGCCCCATCACTCGAAACACTTGAAACAAGAGTAGAAATAGAGTTCCCCTGTCTACAAGCCTTAACCGAGTTATGAAAAAAAGTTGTGTTCCTGTCCCCCTCCTGAAGCCAATCAATACGGGATTTTTGCTTCCAAAAAATCTCCTCCCGAAGCTCCCACTCTTCTAGGCCCTTAAGAGCCAAGGACTCAGCATTCAACAGGCAGAGGACAACCCATGGTCACGAATCTGACGAGTAATACTATCCAACTTGGACTGAGCAGCAAACTTCTAAGCATGGAGGTTCCCAAAACATTGTTTATTCCACCTCTTAAGCCTATACTTCACATGTTGAAGCCGCTTACTAAAAGTGTACATAGCCCTCCCATGGGCAGGAAGCCCTTCATACCACCAATCTAGCACAAGATCCCGAAGAGATTGATCACGTAACCACATCAACTGAAATTTGAAAGGAGGGTTTTTGGTGACTCCATAAGGGGAGACAGAGAGTTTGATAGGCCAGTGATCAGAGCCTCTCCAATCTAGAATTTCAGAACTGGTAGTCCACCTGTTGCTCATCCAGTAACAAGAAACCAGAAATCTATCAAGTCGTTCAGAGATAGCCTCATCGCCACACCTCCTATTATTCCAAGTAAAAACTCCATTGATTGGCTTCACATCAACAAGATTTAGGAAGCCAATATTATCTCTGAGCAAAAGAGAAGATGGATCCAACCTGGTTAACCCGCCACGTTTTTCATCCAAACTAATAACAGCATTAAAATCGCCAGCCAGAATCCAAGGAAGAACAGGGTCCAGAGAACGGACAAAACTGATATGAGCCCAAAGATGTGCCTTACCTGGAAGATCAGTAGGAGCATAAATATTGGAGAAGAGACATCTTTCTCCAGTTTCAAAATTGGAGGCAACCATAGAGATGGAAGACCGACTAGAAATCCACCATAAAGGGGAGACTTTTCGCGAGTTCCAGAAGCAAGCCACCCCCCAAGAACAACCCAAAGCCCCCACCCCTTGACAGTAGCCTTGGGGCCAGATACGTAGAGCACAATTATCCAAACCATCCACAGTAAGCTTGGTTTCCTGAATAAAGACCACATCCGGAGCTTGAGACTCAATTAATTTGCGAACAACCTTTTGTCTAGGGATGTTGTTCAACCCCCTTACATTCCATGATAAAACAATCATTTATGAGGATGGAAGAAGTGGGAATCAATGGGTTTCATAGACCCAGACTCAACCAAAGTATCACCCATAATCTTAACTTTCTCTTGATCAGTCTTCCTTCCACTCCTTGACAGTTTGTCTAGAGGCCCCTTTTTAAAAGATTTTTGTTGCAAGCCTAAGGCAGGAGGAGCCTTAAAACCCTTCACAGGATCCGCGGACCCCTTAGAAACAGGGGGACTAGGAGCCAAATTAGTAGTACCCAACGGAACCTATGACACCTGGAGAACATCAATATTTTGAACTTGAGGAGGCAAGTCCATAGCTAGCTGACCAACCTGTTGATCCCCAGAAGATGAAATCAGCTCCTCCTTCTTTGCGTCCACATCCTGAATCTCTATCTGACCCTTAGCCCCAGAAGAGACCTCAACTGGAATTCCATCTTCTTGGACCATGCTATCAAGAGCCTCAAACCTATTAAAAGTGCCATCATTCTGTCTATCCATCCAAGTTCTCTTCTTTCCTTTGCCTTTATTACAGGATTTAACTGGGGTAAATCCCTCTGAGTCAATAGGTCCATCAGACACTGGAGCCTTTCCCTTGTCCATCCTAGGAGGTCCAGAGGCAGCCAAGGGGGAAGATTTCAATCTGGGACATCTACGGTGTAGATGACCATATTCATGGCAGATTCTGCATCTAAAGGGAAGGGTTTTGTAATCCAACTGTTGGATCTAGGAAGAAGAACGCATGCAAATTTCCATAGAGTCTGGTAATGGATTATTCAAATCAACTTCAACACAAATACGGACATAAGAAATTACCTTATGATTTTGAGTTTGTGAAGCCAATCCAACAGGTTTCCCAAGAAGCAAAGAGATTGAGTGAAGGATATCTTCCCTCCAAAATTCCAACGGGAGCCTTGGAAAATGAACCCACACGGGCACCCGCGAGGGGATCTCTTTAGCAGAGTTGAAGCCCATATGCCAAGGCTTAATGAAGAGCCCAACCTGGTTAAAGAAATAAGGGCCACCTTCAAAAGCTCTATTCCTGTCCGCCATGCATGAAAAGATAACAAGGAAATAGTTATTAGTCGCTAACAGAATCTCCATATCTCCTTCAGGGTTCCAAACCCGACGTGCCCAGGATTCCAGCACAGGAAGAGAAAGATGAAGGCCCAAAAATTTACAAATAAGGGCATGATTACACCAGTAATCAACATCCTCCAAAACTTGCTCAGGTTGAATAACCAAAACGGGTCGATCTTCTGCTCTCTCCAAACATCCATTTACTTTTTTAATTTGAAACGTCCCTTTGGACGAGGAAGCACCCTCCCCAGAAGGAGGAAACTCAGTCTGATCCTTGTTACTAGCAAGCAACAAAGAAGATGGATCTACCATCTCCAAATCATGGGAAGAAACAAGACCCTGATTCTCCATGGCTCAATGAGCCCAAGCACTAATCAAAAGAGAGGAAAAGGCAAGGCAGTCGGCCCCAAATGCCCAAACCGCCGCGCACCACTCGTTAAAAGAAACCCACGCACCAAAAAATAGCCAGAAAAATGACCAGCTACAGCAAGGAGGAAGCCCAACCCCTGTCTAACCACCTCCAGATCCCGGCGAACACAGCAAAGACCCCCCAGCAAGCTCCCAACGGACGAAGACAAGCACAGAGAAATGCCACAGAGTGAGCTAGGGCACGCGAGCCCTAGCCCGCAACAGAGCTCCGCAACACGCCATCGCTGTATGATCTTGTTGGAGTAATTAAGACATCACTTGATAATTAATTAATTATTAGGTCCCTTATTACTTTATTCACTTAAGCTAAACCTCTAGAGTTAATATAATTTTATTAATTTATAAATTATAGAGTTTATTTAAATTATAGATATTTACTCTAACAATTTTGATTTATTTATCAATAATCACTTTATTAGTTTGTAATAGTTATTTTTGACAATATTATTTTTGTTCGTGTAGTTATGTTATTGTATGCTCTTGTAACTAGTTTTGCTTTCTATCATTCCTTATAACATAGTATAAGATGTTCTTGAAGCTAGTGTATCTCTTTGGAATTTAGGAATTACCTTTGTTCACACTTCCATTATTCTAGCTACATACATGCACTCTTCCTCATTACTAGTAGCCATTGTGCATATTGCCATTTTTCCTTCATAGACATATGCTCCCAAATTGATTAAGGGCTGAATTAAACTCTTTTTTATCACATTATCATAAAATTAAAATAGTTGATTTAATACACTAAGAAATATAGTTTTATACGATCACAAACTCTAATGATTTGCATTATCTTATACAAGTTTTATTTATAGATTATCTAATCCGTAGTTGAGCTTTTCTAGCCCTGAAGAAAGATCAATATTCACTTGAAAAAAAAGCAACACTTATTTGGTTTGGCTTCTAAGTTCATACATTTGTATGGGTCATGGAACTTGTCACACCTATAATATGGTCCTAGAAACTTATACACAAGTAGTACATTGTAGACACTAACACAACCATGGTAATTTATGTTTGATATATTCCTACAACACTCTCAAACACCTATCCATGTATATGAATCATGTTTTATGTTCCTATTTTTTATTACATATAATTTCTAGATTATTTTGGATCATAAAAATAAGGATTGTTGGATCATCAAATATTACATCATATCATCAATTTCTTTTAACATTCATCATTCCACTAAAACTTAGTATCTTTCTTTGCTAGTTTAGTAAAAGCCAAACTGAGATCTACTAATTGTTGAATAAAATGTTGAATAGATTGTATTTTACCTTGGAGGATATAAATTTATGTAATATTTTGAGGCAAAGGCATGTTAAGAATCACATTTATATTTTTACTATCAACCTCAATGTCTTGCCTAGAGACAATAAAACCCAATTGATAACCATTGTTGACACCAAAGATGCATTTATTAGAATTAAATTAAACTTGAAACTATTGTAATCTCTTAAAGATAGTGCTCAAGTAGTATAGGTGATCATGTTTCTTATATTTACCCAGAATTTCATCCACATAATCTCCTAAAGCATTATGCGTCAAATCATAGAAAATCAAAATCATGGCCCTTTGATACGCAACACCTATTCAATTCAAAAATAATAATATATTGAAAGTTTGATGTTATGCTTCTAACTCTTATCAATAGATAGATACACATATTCTTATCAACCCACACAAACTCCCATCATTGCATATAACATATTATTTAATATATAAGCAATAAAAATAACATGCTTAAAAAATAGAAATAATGAAAACACATAAAACAAAGTACACCATCAAAATGAGACAAAATGCAAGTGTACAAATGGAGAAACCATACAAGGGTAGAAAAATATGGAAAGTATGCAATTTCCTACCTCATGCTACTATCAAGGTGGGTACAAATATTATTGTAAGGAAACTTGCAGCCATCTAATGACAATTTCCACATAACCCAAAAGAGATAACAATGCAAATAAGTGCTCATAATCCATATGCAAGAGAATAGACAACATACCCATCAAAGATGACACAAGATATACCCTGGGAAAAACCCAACCTCCAAAAGCATCCATACTCCATCATATTATTCAACAATAAAGAAATACAAGAGTTACAATGAACACCTTTGAAGCATCAAGTCCTCCAATGCATCTCCATGTGTCCAAGCATGAATCCATACATCCCATGCCATGCTTCACAAATGCACTCCTCAACAAGACTTAATAATAACAGCCAAACCACTTAACCCAACCTAAACTACTACACATGTGTTTGCTTTTATAGACACAAGCTCACACAAAATACAACTAGTGGTAAGGTAAAACCATGTACCACAAAACCATGTGAATACAAAACCACTAACCCATTATTTAATATTGGGTACTAAGACATCACTTTATTTAATATTTCTCTAATATTAAATTATTATCACATGTCTCCCACACATTAAATAATAATACAATGTTACAATACAACATCAAGTGGTCCCCAAATAATTACCTAGTGTGATTAACCACACCACCAAGGTGCATCACAACTAAATAATTATTTAATTACAATATTATGATAAATCAATTCATGCAATGGTGTACAACACCACATCCCAATAGTTATATCACCCAATATGTACATTGGAACAACTAGGACACCTATTTTTCCCTTCACATCCACTCCATTGCTCAAGCTTGAGAAAACTGTCTTATTTTAGTATTACTTTGTATCATGCTCATACTAAGCATGTTGATGTTTAATATCACTTTGTGTGTGAGATGGTTGAGAATGGTAAGGTCTTGATTGAAAAGGTTGATACTTTGGATAATGTTGTAAAATATTTTACAAAGCTAGTGACCACAATTAAGTTCTCTTGGTGCAGGAAGGCCACGGGCCTTGATCACTATACTTGATTTTAGTGTTTGTATCTCTTGGATGTAATGACAATATATAATTTAAAGTGGGAGAATGTTAGGATAAGGTGACATTAACTTTGTAATCCTATGTCATTTGTATGTCTCCACATTCTTTGGAATGTGTTCTGGGGGACATGTGAGAAAAATATTAAATTTTGGCATGTTCTAATTGTATTTTAAAGTGAGGATGTAATTTCAGCAGCGGTTACACATCAAAATTGGATAATGCATATTTTATAGGCATCCATAATGGAAGTTGGAAGGTCTTGGATGGGGCGTCCAAGATTAGAGAAGAAACAGTGTCTGTCGGCGCTCCATCGGGGAGTGGAAAGGTCATCAAAGCATTCAAAAAGTCAGGATTTGGATAGGCTATGAGCTAGGCATCCATACGAGATTCTTGTATTTCCAATTAATATATGTCTTTTGGTTGTCCATGAAGAGGTTTTGGTTTACCATTCATGGTTTTACCTCCCTAAATTTCTATAAATTGGAGCCATGAGATGGTAGTTTCATGTTGAGTTCTTGCAGGTGACAAGGTGTTGGGTTAATTAGAGATCAGTAGTGAAGTGTATTACTGTGTATTCTCATTTGAAGATTAATAATATACTTTCCCTCTTTTCTCATGTGGAGTTTTTTCTTGAAAGGGTTTCTCCACATAAATCTGGTTGTCACGTTTTGTTTGTTGACTTTTATATTGTGATATTTGTTGCAATCGTGATGAACATGTTTAAATTTGATTTGGTAATCTGATTTTCAGATCTGAATTCACTTGCATAAGTTCATATTGTAGCTTTCCTTCACCTTGTTTTCAACAAATACTACTTAATTGTTCCAGTTAGTTGGAGTTAACAAGCCACCTCTCACTAGTCTTGAGAAATTTAGCTCGCTACTTATCTTAGTCAATGGGAGTCAATTGCCTATTCTTATCCACTATTTTGTGAGGTGGTTTCTTCCTTCTCTATAATATGTACATCTTGTTTCATGGCTTAATATAATGTTGTTGTATCCATTTTCATTTAATTCTTTTAATTTGAATATTCTATGTTTTGATAACTTATAGGGGTGTGTGATTGCTTGAGTTTCATTGCCCAACTATTATTGACATTCAATCAATAAGATCTTGGCATACTATCAAAATTACAAGGTGTGGATGTAACTAGTTTATTCTTTTAGGTTATCTTCTTGCTCTTTACCTTCTTATTTTTCTTCTTCCTCTATTTTTGAGTTTGATGTTTTATCTAGCTTCTTATTTTACTATATTTAGGATCTTTTGGGCCACCTTTATCATTTGTATAAATAATTCCCTTCTATGAAGAGTTCACTTGGATTGATCCTGTAGTTTGTGATACCTACATGAATGAGTGTGATTGTCCCCTCTAAGAATATTTTTCTATCTATAACTTTCAAGTGCTTCCTCCTGCATTACTTAGTGCAACAACTATAAGATTAGTAGGCACTTTAGATACCACATTTACTCTTACATATCTAATTGTAATGAATTTATTTCCTTGGATTAGTTACTATCATGTATAATTTCTCTTTGTGTATCCTATACAACATAATGGTGATTCTCTATTCCTTATTTCTTTACACTTTTTTCGTTTATGTTTTGTTTGCTTCCTTTGGAAACTTGCATCTAAACTATCTTTTGGACTATGTAAGGATTTTGAGGCTTTACAAGATATTTCCTCTTCTTATTGTGTAATATTGATGACTAGCACAAATTATTCCTATGAGTCCCTCACATCCTTGAGAAATTATTTTGCTAAGATCAACATCATCTTATCCCATATACATTCTTCCTTGGGCTTCATCGATAAAAACTCAAATTTCTTCTCATCCTTCATAATGAAAAAGGATCCGTTTCTCTCAGTATTGAATGTACATCTATCATACTTCATCTAGGTAAGTGCATACAAGTAGGGGCCAAAAGGGCATAAAAAGTGGCCACTTTTTCCTAAAATCAACAAAAGCTAAACTTTAACTAGTAATTTGGCATACTTATGCTTAAACTCTTGCTTCTTAACTACTAATTTTTTATAAAATGGTGGAGATTAAGCGGGTTAAATTTTGAGAGTACACAAAATGATCTTATTTTTTATCCAAAAATATAACATAAAAAAGTGCAAACATGATGCAAAGCACACTCAACATTTAGTTATTTTTCTATATTTTGTAGAAAACATGTCTTTAAATATTGGCATGCAAGTTCAACAGTTGGAGTTGGGTGCCCAAGGAAAATCTAACCTTAGGTAAGGGTTAGTAGTTTCTAAAGAAAGTTACAATGCCTACATATTTCTTTGTGTGTGTAAAATGTTGTTGTTTGCTTTTATGGAATCAAAATGTGAGTGTGTTACAACACACTCATGATATGTACAAAATAGACCAAAAAATGGTTTTGACCACTTTTTGTATTCCCCATCTTTGTGCACACACTCAAGTTTTACATATTTTTTTAACAAATGCTATTTTTTACTATCTTAAAGGTGGACACATCCTAAAAATAGAAAATTGAGTGTGTTCCCCCTAATTTTGAGAAAAATAATCAAAAATAAATTTTCAATGTGTGTAGAATGAAATGCAGAAATATGAAAATGTATTTTTTTAAAAATTTGAATGAATAGACAAAAAATGATGTAGAAAAAGCAATACACGTGTTTTTATAAAAAATGAAGATAGGAATAAAATTAATTAATATGAAAACCTTAATGCATTTTTATTTTTAAAAAAGGACATGGTTGGAAAGCAAAAACAAAGCTTAATATCATAGTGGCATTTTTTAATATTGTCCTAAAATATGAGAGTGTAGTGGAGAGCACACTTATTTTACTTATTTAATGTTTTGTGTAAAACATCCTTTTGGGCACACTACATATATTTTTAACCTCTAGGATTAAATATCCAAGCCAAATCATAAGGGGTGAGATTCCTAAAAAATTGAAACTAAATGTGTACATGTTATAACATGCACATTATAATTAAAAAAAGACACAAGATAGGAATGATAATGCATGGTTTTCTTTATTTTTTATAAATTTAATGTGTTTTTTAGAAAAAATGTAAATTAAATCTATATAAAAGAATTCACAAATTATTAGTTTACATCATCATTAAATCTTAATAATTTATTTGTTATAAATGAGAACATGTGATGAATGCTAAAAAGCTAATTTTTCGTGGCCCAATAATACCGAAAAGTGGGTCACACTATTGTGTCATGATCTATCTACTAGATAACTTCTCTAAGTACAGGGAGGTAGGCTTCCTCCACAGAATGAATTTGTAACAAAAAAAACTCATCTAAGATTTACGTGCACAAACCATTTACTTACCTAGAGAATTTTTCCTTGTCATCCTCTATATGATCAACATGAATACTAAGTCAAAAAAAATCTTTCCTATATTATTTCATAGATTTCTCTTGTTGGTGTAAGTTCTAATGCCTCTTCAACAAGTATATTGACTAGTTAGTCAACATAAAATCACCCTTGAGCCTCATCACCATGCAATCCCACTTTGAGATGTTATACTCCACCCTTTGTATGTGGTTCTTTTGGATTAAATCTCAATATAAGGCGACATATCCCATCAAATTTGTCATGGAATACTTCAAATACTTTGGGTCCTTTATAGATTTAAACTCAAAAAATTTCTCTAGATCTATGATATAGTCCAACAAATATTCTGGATTTAAGCTTCTTGAGTAGCTTGGGAGACCAAAATCTCAATTTACTTCCCACTGTAAGTGCCCTTGCTAAATATGAGTTGAATTTTTTGTTTTTTTCTCTTAGGAATTATGTCAAACACTTGGTGTGCAAACTGAGAAGGGCTAATAATCTGTTGTAATTTTATGATTGTTTGATTTTGGTTTTGTGTGTTGCCAATGGTGTTTCTGAGTGCTTTCAACAATGAAAGAATATCTAATAATGATAAAGAAATGATATGCAATCTGATTTTGTCTTTTTAAATGCATATAAGTGATTGAAAATGTAGGCTACAACCAATAGACATTTTAAAAAACATTTGGCATGCATCTAATTCGTATGAATATGATGGAGCAACAACTAGGAATATTGTCAAACATTTCTCATACAAATTCTAAGTGCAAAGATCATCTACAGCTGATGATATTTTGTCATACAATTTGTATGCAACCTCAAAGTGTTTATCTTGCTAAGAAACTTGAAGCTAATTACAACAATGCAATGCTAACATTTTATGCAACTCCTCCACTCTATTTGATAGTGCAAGCTGAGTACAATTGCCTATATGAACTTGCCAAGACTCTTGGCTTACAAGAGTGAAAAATGCAACTACAAGTACAATGCAAAATTCTAAAAAAGAACCTGGATAGAGGCTTGCAGCAGTATAAAAATATTCAAATCTCCTTGAAGAAGTTGATTTTATGCCTCTAGTAGCTGCGCCTAGCTTCCTTTAAGTCCAACAAACCCTTGAGAATTTATTTGGAATTTTTAGCAGCTCCCTTCACAAAATCGCACCATGATATGGTGCGCCTAGCTTGAGATGCCAACTCAAAATTTATAATCAGCAAACATCAAATTCAAATTTACCAACAAGCTATCTTTTCCTTTAGCAAAATCATCCCTGTATCCAAGACTGAAATCATTCAACAAAATCTGCAATTGCTCTTCTAAAATTGAACTCTTCTTCTTCCAAAATCTGCCAATATCCTTCTTGAATCGATTTTCTCTAATTACCAAAATTTGGCCAAAGGCCACAAAATTTTTCTCCAATGTGAAAGACTGAAATATCCTCCACTCTATTCCAAGTAGGGTTGATATTTCACAACTGAAACCGGTACCTTAGAGTCTTCAAACCCTCAGGCAAGTTATCAAGCATTCAAGCTCTCCAACACAAGTATGTGAATATGCAACTCCAGATATCTTTGATTCCCTCCAAGAGCTCCTTTTAAAGAAATTACAATCACCTCCAAGAAGCTTCTAGAATAAAATATTATTTTATTGACTTAAGTGACCTTTTGATATAATTTTATTTTTAGTCACTTTATTAAATTAATTAAATATAAAGTCATCTTATGATATTTATTTTTGAGATAACTTTACAAATAATTAATTTAATAATTTATTCCCTTATTTCTCCTTTTAGCCTTCGGGAATAAATAAAGGCTAAAATAATATCCAAGTGGCCATCAAGAAGGGGACATTACACCCACCTTCATCAAGGCTATGCAAAATTTATCTTCTACATTGAATTCATCCTCAAAAGTTGTAATACCAACTTCACGAGCATCCTTAGTCACAACCACTCCTTGCTTGTGCGATCAGGGGAAAACATGGTCCCAGAAACAAGCAGCAACACAAAATATGCAAGAAAACCACCTAAACACCTAACACCTCAAGATTGGGCAAATGATTATCTTAACAAAACAAAATGGAACATTTTACCTTGTTGAACAGTTCTTTTGGTTGGCCCTTCGGTTGTTGACATGATATATGCTCTTCTTGATGGAAAAAGATGCAAGTGTGGGATGCAAGATGGATAAGAAATGGATGAGAATGGATGCAAGTGCAAGTATTTGGCTAAGTATGGCTCCAATGAAAAATTTGCAAGAGTTTTGTTAGCACAATTATCTTCCTCAAAATGAGAGAAAAGAGGGGGGATTTATAGAGAATTTTGAATTCTCTAGAGAAATGGACGGTTGAGATTAAACCAACAAGGCCAAGATGTAGGGCTATGGTGAGTTGAGAACTCACCAGCCCTCACATCTTGGCATGTGGCATGTGAAGTGGCTTAGAAATGGTGATGTGGATGTGACATGGAGGTACTACATAGTACCTTGGGATTTGGACAAGATCTCCTCATAAAGGATGTCCTTGTCCACATGTGGGTGAGAGGACATGTGAGGAATTAAAAATTCCTCAAATATCCACATGGGAATGAGAGAAAGAATTTAAAATTCTTTGAAATGCATTGGGGGATTAAATGTGAATTAAAAATTCATATGGGGAAAGGGGTGCCTTCTCCAAAAGGAGAAAGCATTTAATAGGGTTGACTTAGGACACACTCCATAAATGACATGGAGATCAGGTTGACCTAATTAAGTGATTAAGGTTGTGCAAGTACCTGATTAGACAAATTAATGGCATATTAGAGACAAGTGGGAGAAGGGGAAGAGTTCATGTGTGGCTTGATGTGACAAGTCAAAGATCATATGGGGAAGAGAAAAAGGAATTTAATATTCTTTGGAAGGACAAAAATAATTAAAAATTCTTTGAGAGGTTGATTAGGCTAGTTAATGAAGGATTAAAGGAGGGTTAGGTGGCTAAGAGAGATTAGAGGCCAACTTGAAAAAGTTGGAGGATGTGACACATCCTAATCAAGGATTAGGCATGTGCACATCCCTAATGATGAGATTATGAGAATAATTAGGATTAAGAAAGGGATGTGACATGTGAGGAATTAAATAAATGTCATATTTATTTAATTCATTTGATGAAAAGGAGGATTAAAGAGATAAGGTATTTATTTATTAATTAAATACCTTAGGGATTTAAGGAGAATTAAGGATATTAATTAAATAATAGCGATATTACTTAATTAATGCAAATAGGGATGCTTAGGAAAGGGATAAATTTGGATAAATTAAGTGTCCAAATTTAGGTGTTTATTTTTCCCCTTTTGAGATATGGTGTTACAAAGTAGCATCATTTCAAATAATATTAAAACATAGAACTTAGAAGAAGATGGTTAGATTGGGAAATACGCCCTAGTCATTCAAAGGAGTGACTAGGAAGGGAAAAAATGATAAAAATTAGGGATGAAGGATGCCCCCTTGAGAGGACATGTGGGTTCAAGAGAACACGGGTGTGCTCTCGAAATGGAGGAGATGATGCAAGGGGAATATGAGGAAGATGATTCAAAGTGATGGGTAAGAAAGGATGAAAAGGCGGCAGGAGATTGGGAGGGGAGAGTGATGAAGGATGAATGGATGGGGGGGATTTTGATAGATGAGAGGATGGAGATGAAATACAATCCAAATGCAATTTTCCATCGTTAGGAGCACTGATTTTTGCTATAGCAGAAGACACGATACACCAAGGTATAAAGGACCAAGGCAGATTAGTGTCTAATGCATGAAACAAACACATCAAACAAGAAGGCTATCCCAACACCCCAAAGTCGCGATGACCTTGGTCGGGCCAAGTATTCAGATAACCACAAGCACACAAGGATGCCCAGCGTAACACAAGACCTTAGGGATCTTGGTGTGTACCACGTGGGACAACCGAGAAGACAACAACAAAGAAAAGATCAAGATACGCCCCTATGTTGACTAGTCAAAGCACACCATGATATGATGGATCAAGGCGACCATGACAAGTGATGATAGGGAGCTCAAATGATAAAGAAAATCCAAAAGCATGAAAAGATCACAATCAATTTCAAACGTCCTTTTCCATAGGATCAAGGGGATGGATGGGATTGATGAGGTATGTTAGGAAGGATGCATCCTGTTGAGACCGATGATGGATACTAAATTGAAAGATCGATATGACGCAGAATATTCAGAACCGATTGGATTTGATGATACAAGTGGATCTTGTTGGTTAAGAACCAGCTAGATAAGGGCATAGCTTGACGACATGACATAAGAGACATGACACATCCTAGCGACCTAGGGGCTTAGGGGCCGATCAAAGATTAGCCTTGCCTACGTGAGAGCGCAGACCCCTCGTAGTTTGATAAAAGGTTGATGACAAACCATGATGGAGACTTTGATGGATGACAGGATGGAAAAAGAAGAAAGACCGATGGTAGATGATAAAGGATCCCTGGGGGTGGATCAAATGATTGACCTTGCCTATGTGAAAGTGTTGGGTGAAAATTATGTAATCAACTTTTCAATAGATTACACAACTTGGACTTCAGCCACAGCTATGTAAGATGTGAATCTCTCCTCTCGGAAAGGGGAGGCGCCCTTCTTACTGCTAAGAGAAACAATAGTAAATCACACAAGTAATTACAAAATGTGCATGAAATTCACGGAGTGGGGGGGGGTGTTACATTCATCCTTCTCTCTTTTTTCAGAGAAGATGTTTACAATGCTTCACGTGTTGGAAGTTCCGAATTCTTGATAACTTGAAACGAACAACTAGCAGTAATGCAATATCTCTATCTAAAATCAAAGCGGTAGAATACAAGTGATAATAACAAACAAAATAAATTAAAAGGAAAGCTCCGCGAAGGCACAAATTCATTCGCGTGGCTTTATCAATGTTGGATAAATGAAGCATACCGTTTGCTCGTTAGAAGCACAAAGTCTTCTTAGACGCAACAATTCTTCGAACAGCATGAACGATTACAAGCACAAAGTCTTGTAGATCATCCAACAAGAATGTCAATGAGCACAAACGATTACAAGCACAAAGTCTTGTAGATCCTTCGACAAAGTATCCAATAGTATGAATAATTACAAGCACAAAGTCTTGTAGATTATTCAACAAGAACATGCAAGAGCATGAATGATTATAAGCACAAATTCTTATAGATCATTCAACCAATGATAAAAAAAATACAATGCAATCTAAATAACAAATGTAACACAAAGTTTACATCAACTACTTAGAGTCTTTCAGATTCCTTGAACTAATCACTACCAAATCAGATCAACTCACAAAAGTATCGAGTCCAACGCAAAGTTTGGCTTGCAATCCTTTTCTTTATTGATCGAATCTCATTCACAAAGCATGAACGCAAAGTTTCACAAATTTTCTTACAAAAGGGCAGCACTTCGTTGCAAAAGGCTAAAAGATAAATTACAATGAAAATCCCTCACATTATATAGAAAGAGGGATGAGCAAAAGAAGGAAAGAGATTGAGAAAATCAGGGAGAGTTAGGTGAGCGATTTTAGGAGATCTCACCTAACTTTGACCAAAATCAAAGTGTAATTTGTTTTCAAAATATTACATCTTTGGACTTGGTGTAATTACAATTTACAATAAGACATTCGAAAATGTCGAGAAATATTTACAAGATGCATAATGGGATGCACCGGAAATGTCTAACACTGGAGAACAGGAAGCTTCTTCATGTTTCTTTGCTTGGGCGCGGAGTCTTCATACTTCTTCCTGGTCTCCTGCATGAACTTTTTATTTGGATGAACCAAGATCAAAGGACATCACCTTCGGGATCACTTGACGAGATCTGGAGAGAAACTGTAAGGATGGTGAATCAACAGGTGTTAGCAGAAAAAGTAGCATTGGGAAGTGTGGAGCGGATGACAAGGCACGCAAAACGATGCAGGAGCGAAGAAATGGGGTTCAGAATGGAAACAAAGCAATTTTGAAGAAACTAGGTTAAAAACTGCCAAAAATGTAAAGGTGCTAAAATTCAGCACCATTGCAAAAAAAATGACTAAGTCTGGAAGAAAAGTGTAAAGGTGCTAAAATTTAGCTCCATAGCACAAAAAATGACTAAGTCAGGAAAAAGATTGTGAAAAGTGTAAGGGCGCTAAAATTCAGCGCCCTTACATTTTTGGAGATTTCAGTCTTTGATGCAGGGGCGCTAAATTTTAGCGCCCTTGCACTTTTCAAAGTTAGAATTTATTTCAACATGTCAGGGTGCTAAATTTTAGCGCTTCTGCATCTGAGACATGATTTTGGAAAACGGATGTAATGGTGAATGAAAACGATGCTCAGGGTTTGCAAAGTGTTTTTCTGCATAGAGTTGCAATCGAAATTGGAGAATAAAGAGAAAGCAAGGGTAACAACTTACAAAGATGAAACATGAAAAACGCTGGAGAGGGATGTCGAAAAACTCAAAAAATGTATTTGCAGTTTGAAGAAAACTCGCCCAGCATGAAGAGAGGAAGAACTAAAATCATAAACAATGAAAATGGTGAACTAAAACACTTTTAAGTGAAAGAGAAAATCGAAAACCTAACTCAAGTCGAGCAATAAATTTAGGCACGAAAAGTGGCACGATTGACGAAAGACGCGAAAATCATGAAGAAACGTGCCAGGGCCAAAAAAGTTTAAGTGTCAGGAAAAAGTGTAATGGCGCTAAAATTTAGAGCTATTACATTTTGGAAAAAATTCACTTTCATGCAGGGGCGCTAAATTTTAGCGCCCTTGCACTTTTCAAACTTAGCCAAATTTTGGCTTTCAGAGCAGGAGCGCACTTTTTCAGAGCCACTGCATTTTTCGCAATTCGCTAAGTATGAACAGTGAGACTTCGCGAAGGAGCTCGTTTCGAAGGTCTTCGCGAGGCGAACGTGGGGGAATGCTCGAATTGACTATTTGAGACTTTGGAACGCATTTCGAGGTGGCTTGAAAATCACTTCATTATGCGTACTTGAACTTCACGAATCCTAGGAAACGGGCAAGTTTCGTAGGGGGGTTATCCGTGGAACGAGCGCTGCTAGATTCCATGATAACAGAAATCGCAAGGGCAACGTAGTTCAACAAAAGACCAACGATAGACAAGCAATGGATAAAGGATGATGAGATAACCCTAGATAAGGGGATAAAATGGTTGGACTGACACGATGGGACATGATAGACCTGTTAGATTGGATCGGAGGATGGTGAATACACAAAGCTCAGGGATGGGATAGTTATCCAAATCAGAAAAGATGAAGTGGGAGGATGACAAGATGGATAGATGAATGATGAGAAAGGATAGGAGATTGAAAAGATGTGTAAAAGAAGCGAAAGTGATGATGATGAGGTAGATTGCATTGGGTTGCATGGGGAGTAGCCTATAGCTAGAGACCAGTGACAAGGGATTATAAGATGGGATGAGGAGAAGGATATGAGGATTGGGAGATGAAAAGGATTGGTTGGATTGATGGATAGGAAGATAAGGATTTGGATGAGGAAAAGGTGACCAGATGGATAGATGAAAAGGGATGCTATAATGGAAGGATAGGAAGATAAGGATGGGGAGATGGATATAAGGATTGTTTGGAGGGATAAAAGATAAGGATGGGGAGATGGATATAATGATAAGGAGATGAGCATAGGGAAATGGAAGGAATTGCTCTGATGGAATGAACGATGTCTCCAAGGACTATATCACAAAGGAAGATAGATGCCCCCACTCTAGATATGTCATGTGCAAGGAGGCATGAAGGATGCAATAGAGAAGGATAGGAAAATAAAGGAGTGAGATGGATGAAGATAGGATGCATGGATAAGGAAGGGAGATTGAGGGTAGCATGATAGGTGGATAAGGAAGGTAGACGAGTGTGAATGAGGATTAGGATAGTGTGCGGATGAGGGGAATGTATGCTAAGAGGTGTCCAAAGCATGTTTATATGTTTTCCCCTATCATTATCAAGATCACAAGGAGGATGGAAGGATTGGTATAAATGAGATATGCCAAGCAGGATGCGTAAGATAGGTAGGATGGAGGGGATGAATGAAAAAGGATGTATAGGAGGAAGATGGGTGCATAGCTAGAAGCATAGAAGGAAGAATAGCAGATGGAGAGAACACATATCAAGAAGTTGCCCCCAAGTGCAGATGGGGATTTATGCATGACGCCTGTTTTCCAGGTTTTCATCATGGTACTTATCCAATGCGCTTGTTTTCCAAGTTTTCACCATTCGACAGACTATTTCTCTTTACTATTTTTTATTTTATTTTTTTACTTTTTTGGATTTTTTTACTTTTTGGATAGCATGCGGAAGGAGATGGATAAGGATAGGGAGGCGGATAAGCGGATTTAGAAGATATGAAATAAGGAGATGCATGAAGGACTTAAGCATCAAGTTCCATACAAGGTGTTAAGAGCCCATATTCGAAGTGACTGTTGGACATTGGTACAATCTTATTAGGATAAATGGATTATGCAAGAGGATGAATTAGAGGGATTCGATGGGGGAGATATGTGGGGTAATGGATGGAATGCTGGAAAGGGTATGGATAAAATGATGGGGTGGATGTGTGATGGGGTGGTGAGTT